>WBMZ01004485.1:65607-125050 GCA_013400975.1 Atrichornis clamosus | reverse complement strand
TGCTCCGGCCCTTTAATCACCCCTGTGGATTTTCACTGGGATCTCTCCAGCACATCCACGTCTCTGTTGCCCTGAGGAGCCCGGAACTGGAGACAGAACTCCCTAAAGCTGAAAAAAAGGGAAGGATCCCCTCCCTGGAGCTGCTGGCAGGGCTTTGTCACTTCCCTGGGCAGCAGGGTCACATCGTGGGCTCAGGTTCAACCACGTGTGTCCCACAGCATCCCAGAGCATTCCCAAGTCCTTTCCAAGCTGCTGTGGTGGCTCCTGGGATCTGTTTTTCTCCTGGTGTGGGACGTTGTGCTTCTGCTTGTTGAATTAGACAGCAAATGTTTTAATATTTCTGCATTAGGGCTTCAGCTCCCCCAGGTAACTCTCCAAAAACACGAACCAGTTTTCCTGCACACTGCACAGCACAGCGGATGCTCCTGCAGGTCTGTGGGGAGCAGGATCATGCCCTGGGATGTGTTTTGGCTTCCCCACCAATCCATCAAGCAGGAAAACCCTGTTCCCCTATATTTCCCCTCCAAACTCCCTATACCTGCACTTCACACCAACGAGCTCTGAAAAGCACCAAGGAAATTCTTCTTAAATATGGAAATGGGCTGAGAAAAGTAACAAAAGGTTGGCCCAGATGAGGAGAAAATGTGCAGGTTCTGGCCCAGGTAGGGGTGTTTATGGATGGAATGTTGCCATCCTCGGAATGCCTCGTGCTTGGAGCAGTGGCAGGTTCAAGAAGGTGCTCATAAATATTCTGCTGGTGCTGGTGAGGCTCTGGCTTTCCCTGTTTTATTGGAGATGTGAGGCACTTCCAATGGCAACAAGTAAATTCTCCTGCTGCTGCCTTTAACCTGTTATTTTTCATCTTTCCTGTGAGTAACTGCGGGGTGTGTGAGTGATTATTCTCCAACTCTTCAGTGTCAAGGATAATGTGTGTGTGTAAACACAGAGGAGGAAATAAAAAGGAAAAAAAGGGGAGGAGGGAGAATGTGGAGCTGCTGGAGTGAGTCCAGAGGAGCCACGGAGATGCTCCAAGGGCTGGGACTCCTCTGCTCTGGAGTCAGACTGGGAGAACTGGGGGTGTTCCCCTGGAGAAGGGAAGGATCCAGGGAGAGCTCAGAGCCCCTTCCAGGGCCTAAAGGGGCTCCAGGAGAGCTGGAGAGGGACCTGGGACAAGGGATGGAGGGACAGGACACAGGGAATGGCTTCCCACTGCCAGAGGGCAGGGTTGGATGGGATATTGGGAAGGAATTCCTGGCTGGGAGGATTGTGCGGCCCTGGCACAGGTTGCCCAGAGAGGCTGTGGCTGCCTCTGGATCCCTGGCAGTGTCCAAGGTTTTGGACAGAGCTTGGAGCACCCTGGGATAGTGGGAGGTGGCCCAGCCCATGGCAGGGGTGGGATGGGATGGGATTTTGGCTGCATGGTGCAGTAGTCCTTGGTCCGGAAGAGGAGCCGTGGTCAGTCTGGGACGGGAGACTTCGGAGCATTTTCTGTGCTGGTTGTGGAGCCCGCTCTGTCTCCCGTGCCGTGTTTCCCACCCAGAGGCCTGGCTTTGGAGCTGTGGAGAGCACTGTGATTGCTTGGACTGATCCTACAGCACTTGGGAGCCCTTTCCACATCAGTGGTGATTAAACAACCCTTCCCAGGAGCTGGTGAGCTGGAAAATGCTGTGATTACCGAGCTGATATCCCAGGATTGCTATTGAGAGTTAAATTGGGCGATTTTCCTTAGGCTGATTAGAGCAGATGTGCAGGACATTTTTAATAAACTGCACAACAATTGGGATGATTTGATAGGAAACCTGCAGAGAATGGATTAATAATTTAAAACTCAAGGAAGTGGAGTCTTTGGGAGTCAAATATTCTGGCAGGTGGATTAATGTTCCCATTCTGGACTGGCCTTGTGCTCCAGAAGAAACCTGGCATATCCCAGTGGCCTCATGGCTTAGGCTCCAGTAGGATAACCCCAATTCCAGCTGGGACACTGGATCCAACTCCTGGGTTTGCCCGAGGATTGAAATGCTGATGGGATGAGGGGTGTGGTGGTGCAGGGGTCAGTGGGGCGGTCAAGGCACCATGGGAGGTGCAGGAGGTATGGAGAAATCTTCTTAATTGCTGCTAATTAAAGCCATCATTGAATCTACTGCAAATTAAATCAGTCAGGTTGGATGTGGACGGGAAAAGCTGCTCCTGCTGTGGGAGAGGAGGGCTTTGCTCTTTTCCTCCAAACTGGTCCCGCTCCCATTTATCCCTCCCTTCCAGACCTGTTCCAAACCATTCCCATTGATGCTGGATTTGTCCATTATTCTACTTTTATTTTCCAAAGGGAAGCAGCCCAAGCGGAGCAGGAGTTCCAATAAATGCTGACACAAAGCCAAGGGCAGGACTGTCCAACTCAGCCACATCAGGGAGAGGCATCAAAGAAATTAAATTTCCTGAAAGCTCCTTACGAGGACAATTAGTGGGGAGCAGGATCCTCATCAAACAGCAACTCCGTCCCCAAAATAAAGAGGAGCGCTGACATTGGGGTGATTGCACCAGAGGCTGTGGGTCAGGCACTGCGTAATTAATTGATTAATTTATCTTGCATCTAGAAATCAGCTGGCAGGATATTAGGAATATTTTAACTGGACAAGTCTGGCTTACAAGACCAAATTTGCAGGAAAATGCTCTTTTTCTGGGACATCTGGTTCCGCTAAACCACCTGGTGCAAGCTGCTCCTGCCTGAGGAAGATGTTCCCTTTTTGCTGGGATATCCTCAGATTTTATCAGGATTGGATGTTTCAAACCCTACCAGGCCGCCCACTTTGCTTTGGATGGGCTCGAAGGGAGCTCTTGAAACCCTCCAAAAATAAAGAATTGCTTGTTTAGCAGCAGTGGACAGCCAGGCCGTTGCTGTGTGAATCCCTTCCCACTCCTGGGAAGCAGCAGGAGGCTGTGGCTGAGTTCAAGTAGCTCCTTGTTACCCGTCCATGAGGGTTGCATTTCATTTCTGTGCTTCAAAAAGAGCCGGAGCACCCCACGGGGCTGCTTTGGAACAAAAAGGCAGCGTCAGGCGACAGCTTTCTCCAGGCACGGTGTGTAATTCATGCAGGAGGAGTTCACAAGAGGAGGTGAGATGGGTTATGTGCTTTTCCAGAGCACTTGTTCCCGGGGTTGCTGCTTGCTTTGTTCAGAAACTTTCAATTTTTTTTTTTTTCCCCCTATTTTTTTTTCCTGCCTCAGTGCTGCTTCCCGCTCTTCCTTTCCAAGCCAGGATTTTGCCAGGGATGTTTTTGCCTTGGGTTTTTTTTTTTTTTTTCTGTTTTCACACTGCCTTTGCAATACTGAACACACGAGCAGTGGATCAGCCACACCCCAGCAGAAAAATCCTACTCCTTCCTAATGCCTTGTTTTCCTCCAAGGCAGAATCCAGGGAACGAGAGAGAAAGGTGAAGACCTAGAGCTGTGTCCTCAGAATATTATTCCCAGAAATTTGTTAATTGGGCGTTTTCTGACTCAAGATTGGTGCCTTGGTGTTTAATAATTATCTAAGTAATTTTTTTAGTGATTTTTTTTTCATCTTACCTGGAGGGAATGAAGGATTTCCGTGGATTTGGTTCACCTGGTGCCCCTGGGAATAAATGCAGCACCTTGCACACTGTGCTGTCCCAAAATTATCCCAAACCCATCTCCCAGGAAGGTAAAAAACCACACAGAACCCCATGGATCCATTGGCAATGGTCTGAGCTTCCTGCCTGGCTTCCCGTGCACACCCAGTGGTGCTCCTTGAGGCAATTCCCAAAGATTCGAAGGATCTGAGAGACCCTTTTGGAGGTTTATGGGTTGTTTTAACGACCACAGTATTTTTCTATGTTATTTCCCGTGTAGAGATTTCAGCTGGAGAAAAACCAGCCATAAAAACAACTTGATTTTAGCTTGTGATGAGTTTGATTTTCAGATGTTTTCTGTGTTCAGCTGCCCCTCTGGGAATTTCTGGTGTTAAAACACAAATTATTTCTGAAGAGTCTGAAGCCAAGAAGCTTTCCAGGGATTTTTGGTAGAGGTGCTCTCGCACACTCTCCTCTCACTCGTTAGATTATGCAGGAAATTCTGATTTTTCAGAGAGTAAGGTTGGATGGGACTTGGAGCAACCTGGGATCATGGAAAGCGTCCCTGCCCATGGGAGGGAATGGAATGAGATTGGCTTGAGGTCCCAAATAATTCTGGGATTTAATACAGCTCGGAAAGAGATGACTTCCTGAATTATAAGGTGAGAATGAACTGAATCACAGGCTTGCATTTGGGAAGAGCAGGATCAGTGCTGTCCTTGCAGTGCTCCCAGGATGGATCCCTGCTGTCCCACATCCTGTGGGAAAGCCTGTCCCAGGCTGGTCCTGGGCGCCCAAATCCCGGACAGGTCCTATCCATGACCCAAACTGAGAGGGAATGAAACTTCCCATCCTGCAGTGCCTGCAGAGCACAGAGAGGTTATTTTAGAGCTGGTTTATGGTGGTTTTAAGGAACTCCCTGCATCCCTTCCCCTGTACATCACTGCCCCTTAATTACCTTAAGCCTTAATTACCACCAGTCCAACCCTGCAGGACTGAGAGGGTCTTAAAAGCAATAAATGTAAAACATCTCTGTGTCTTTCTTTATGGATCCACGGAGCTTGGCCCACTTAACCTCCCTGCCTCCTTCTCCTCATCCATAAAATGAGGCTCATCAGCACATCCGTGGAATATTCGGAGGATTAATGTGCTCGGAAGGGGAGAAGTGGGCTATGAATAGTGATCAGAGTGGAATGGAAAGGCAAAAAAAAAAGAAAAGAAAACTTTCCTCAAACCAAAAATTGTTTGTGGTTTCTCTTTTAACGGGAGTGCTGGCGAGGCGTTCCCTGTGTTATGGAAGTTTAGGATAGGGAAAAAGTTCCTAAGGAGTTATTTATGGATTTCCACTGGCCTTGAGCTGCTGCTGGTGTTTTATGCCACCAGCACCTCTTTACAAGGGATGGGCTCCTGTGTTTGAAGAGGTTTTCTTAGGAAGCAGAAGTGTCTGAGGTTTAGGATGGATATCGGGGAAAATTTCTTCATGGAAAGGATTGTCCAGGTCTGGCACAGGCGGAGTCCCCATCCCTGGAGGGATGGAAAATCCCTGTGGATGTGGCACTTGGGGACATGGGGCAGTGGTGGCCTTGGCAGAGCTGGAGATGGTTGGACTCGGTGATCCTGGAGGGCTTTTCCAACCTCAGTGATTCCATGATCTGTTGTGTCATTCCCTGAGAACCCCGCAGGGCCAAAAATTCAAAGTTTTTAGGAATTTTTGCAAAAATCCCAAAAGAGCTTTAGCCATTCCCATAGGGTGATATTTTTTTTTTTGGTTGTGTGATGGTGTCCAGATCAAGATTTTAAATATTTAAGTCTATTTGGATTTTGAGTATTAAGTTTTACAAGGTCATTAAATATACAGGGAAGTGGAGAAAGTACAAAATTCTGGGGGAAGCTGCTGTCCTGCCTGGAAAATTCCCAAAATGAGGGGATGTGGCACTTCATGCCATGGATTAACGACCATCGGGGTGTTTGGTCAAAGGTTGGACTTGATGACCTTGGAGAAATTTTCCAAGCTTGATTTTTCTATGCTGGAAGACAAAGCTGATATTTTCATTTAAAGCTGAATTGTCAGACCGTTTTCTGCTTTCCAAATATTCCCTGTGAGGAAATCAGGGAAGGAAAAAATGCCTGTGCCATGGGGTTTCCTACTTGTGCCATTCCCAGTCACGGGCAGAGCGCTGAGTTTTCGGGAATGTCATTTTCGTGTCTTCCTGAGCGGTTCTTGTACAAACACAGCACAACGAGGGGAAGAGCACGGATCCAATCTCTCCAGAAGAAAGGGAAAAGGGTGACTCACGTTATCCCTTCTCCTCCAGCACAAGTTTACATCCCTGCCTCTGATGGCTACGTCAAAAATATGAATCATTCCTGGGTTAAAAAAAGCCAAAGTCGGGAGCTGCCGGCGCCGCGTTCCCAGCGGTGTCACAGTGAGTCACCATCACTGGGATGTCACTGCCATCCCGTAGGAATTACAGCCACAAATCCCAGGCACTGCTCCATCCCTGGCGTGAATATCCATTCATGATTAAAAGGTATTTCACAGAGTCATGGTTTGGGTTGAAAAGGAACCGAAAAGATCATCTGGTTCCACCCCCTGCCATGGGCAAGGACACGTTCCACAATCCCAGGTTGCTCCAAGCCGTGTCCCAGCCTGGCCTTGGATAATTCCAGGGATGGGGCACTTGCCCAGATCTGTGAGCGTGGACAAATTAAAATGGAATTCAGTTAAATTCAGTATTTAGTATATTTATTACATTCTGTTGATTGCTGTGCAAGCCCTACTGTGCTCTTAGTGCTTTCCACTTTTATCCCATCTTTTTTTTTTTTTCCAGGATGATCCTTGAACTTCAGAAGCCTGGAAAAGGCTCTCCATGTTCCTGCTGAGGCAGCACAGTGCCCTTGTTCAGGTGGATTATCCAAGAGGGAGTTGGGATTTTCACAACTGCTGAGCCCCCACAAGTGTCAGACCCCGCGTGGGCTCTCAGACAATCAGGTCACCCCCAGAATTCCTGTGAGAACTGGGAATAAAATCCAGGAGTCCTGACCAGGGTGTTAAACCTGGAGCCACGTTTCTGCTCACAAACTCTGGGAAAATGCCCTCCAGCTGAAGGAAAACTGAAGCCTCAGCAAAGTCTGTTCCTAACTGGGGTATTTGCTCCACTTAAAGGGATTTTGGAAGAGCAAACGTGGCAGCCTGAAGCTGTTGCACTGGAAGGGCTGTGGGAAGAACATTCCCAAGGTCTTTCCATGGGATTCTCCATCTCTTTTGGTGATAAAACAGAAAATAAGTCCTTTTTGGGCAGAGAGGCAGCACCAGGCTGCTGTTTGAGGCACCACAGTCTGCAGTGTGGTTCCTTATGGAGGCGTCTGCCCGTTCCCACTGGATATTGGCACATTTCCTGCTTCATCAGGATGCAATTTTGGGATAGGGAACTGTAGGGATAACAAATGCTCCGAGGATATGCACCACGGCTGGAAAATGGTGGGAATGGACCTCCCACATCTGCAGCTGGCTCTGGACAAGGACGGGGAATAATTCTGCAAACTGCTGTGTTGGGAAGGGTGGAGCTGTTCGTGGGTATTATCCATGGACACTGGATTTCCCTATGGGATGATGCTGTGTGGAGGTTCCAGGTGGCAGCAGGAAATGCTGGAGAGTGTGGTCTGGGATGCACCTGGAGGAGGAATTGGGGATTGGGAACGGTCTCATCTTCGACTTCCTTGCACATCTTGTGACCTCTAGGCAGGGTTTTGTGTATTGGGCATGGAAAACCCCCCGCTCCACGATCCAGAAATTCTGGGATGCTCCCTATTCCCACAACAAATCTGGACCTGAAGGTCCTGCAGCTTCATGAGCTGGATTTGCTGGACACGGAAGGTCCCACAAGCGATGGATGTGGAGCATGGCTTCTCCTCAGGGTTCCAAATGGGAAGGTAGATCAGGGCTTTGGAAGTGGCACTGGCAGCAGTCGGGATCTATCCATGATCCCACTGAGCACCCTTTGTTTACATGGGATCAGTGTCCATGCAAACCACCGAGGGTTTTGCACTGTTTGTTCCCTGTGAAGAAATCAGGGAAGGAAGAAATGCCTGTGCCCTCAGCCAGTGCAAAACCCTGGGAATATTTGGCTTTGGCAATCCTTGCTGAGATTCCCTGGAGCCACCTGGTCCCACTCCCTGCTCCAGCAGGGCCATCCCAGAGCACGGCGCATGGATTGTGTCCAGAGAGCTCTGGAATATTCCCAATGAGGAGACTCCAGCCCCTCTCTGGACAATTCAGGGCTGGGGCACTGCCCAGGGAAGAAGTTCTGCCTCCTATCCAGGGGGAACTTCCTGGGATCAGCCCCTGCCCTGGGATCAGTCCCCATTCCAGGCCCCACGGAGCAGAGCCTGGGCCCCGAAGACATGGATATAAAGAAATCCCAACTATGTAGTTTGTCTGGGATTTTGGAAGTCCCACCATTGCGTGGGATCAAGGAATCACCAAGGAAAGGCTTTGGAGTTGGAGGGAAGAATTGCAGAGCCTTCCACCCTTCATATCATAAGTGATCCATTGTAGTCTTGGCAAAGCCACATGTCCCAAAAGGAATAAATCAGAGGCACAATTATTTTGATAAGAGATAATTCCCAGTTTCTCAAAGGGATTTCGTAAAGCATCACCGAAAGGAAAAGAAATGAAAAGTGGAAATGAAATCTCCATAATGAGGAGGGATTTGTGGGATATCAAACACCAAGATTCCCTATTAGCAGATAAATGACCCTGGTGCTGGTCACCTCCGGGAGCCAGGATTGCGTTTTAGGATAATTCCTTCTTGTCTTGGGGCGTTTACGGTGGAAAAAGCCCTGAAAGTTAACAATAAATTGTTATAATTAAACTTCAGGATGAATGGAGACTTGGTAGATATAAATCTTTTCATTTGTGCCCAGCTGTAACATTTTGTTAGCATGAGATCAGCTAATTTATGGAAATATTACCAATTATGGACATTTCCTTAGGAATGAAACGAACAATCCTGACAATAATGGAGCAAGGAGGATATTTTGATATCCATGGATGTGACTTTGCTCTTAATGAAGACAACTTTAGTTCATTTAAAAGATGCCAGAGCTGTTTTTAATGAGAGGAAAGTTCCCGTGGAATACAAATGAAAGCTGAGGAATTAATATCCCCATCACAATCCTGCTCCCGTCCAAGTGTCCTGGATCTGGATCCTTCATATTTAGGTGCTCTAATCCCAGCTTCTATACAGATTTACTGTGTGATTTCACGTGGGAGGTTTAGATTGGATTTTGGGGGAAATTTCTACATGGAAAGGCCCAGGGTAGTGGTGGAGTTCCCATTCCTGGAGGGATTTAAAATCCATGTGGATGTGGCACTTGGGGACATGGGGCAGTGGTGGTCTCAGCAGTGCTGGGGAATGCTTGGACTCGATGTTCTTGGAGGACTTTTCCAACCTAAATAATTCCATTGCTCTGTCTGGGTTGACCCCATGGCAGGGGTGGAACTGGATGAGCTTTAAGATCCCTTCCATCCCAAGTAATTTTGGGATCCTGTGGTTTATGTCCCAAACACTTCGAGCAGGCTTATCTTTGAGACTTGCCCTGACATTGGACAGGTTGGTTTGGCTTTAGGAAAATTGAGGAAGTAAACTGGGAGAAGAGGTTGATGCCATAAAACCGAGCCTCAATGATGAATGTGACGAATTGCCCAAAACAGAGAGGTGAGGATTGAGCGGATTTGTATGGATCAGGGCAGATCACATGGAAAGGGATGTGTTGGAAGGTTCAGCTTTTTCCCCTTCCCAAAAACAGGCAGCTGGCTAAAAATAGATTCCATGGTTTAGAGAAATAAAAGGCAGGAAAATCTTTGGATGAACTTTAAATCCCGACAAACGGAGCGGTGCTCATGGCACGGACAGGCTGGGAAAGGCAGAAGGAGTTTTCTGCCTGTTGCTTGGCATTTTGGGAGAAGTGAGATTGAGGAGAAGGGAAGGGTAGGGCTGGAATGCTGCTCCTCAGCCCAGCTCCTGGGGTCCCCATCTGCTGGATCCCCCTCTGATCTTTAGGATCCAGATTTGCTTTCCATGAGCTTTCCTTTGGCTCCTGAAGTCTCTTCTGTATCTGCCAGTGCTCTCCCTCTCTTGGATAATTAGTAAAATGTGTAATTATTTCAGAGAGCTGCTCCTGGAATAGGAGCTGAGTGACCCATTCCCATGGGATTTAGCTGTTTTCCTGCTTTTGTTACCCTTCCCTGGCTGAGGTGTTGGCATAAGGAAAGGAAGCATCCTTTGGAATTTGGTGAGCATCCTGCGATGGGAGGTTTGGTGCATCCCATGTGGATCTGGGGACTGGTCTCCCTTTCAGCTCTTTCATTCAGCAGGAATTAATCCCAGAGGAGAAATGAAGGATGTGCCTGGCTGAGCCACGGGCTGCAGACATCCCCACCACTCCGAGGCAGTCCCAGATTTTGTGGCAGCAGCAGGGAATTGGTGGTGTTGATCCTCCTGCTCCCCTTTGGATCTGTGCTCCAGGTGGAGAGGGAAGAGTGTGCTGGGAGAGACTCGTCCCTCCCACGCCGCTGGAATGTCCTGCCCGGCTCAGACCAGGGAGTTGCTGCATCCATCTGGCTGAAGGGATCCCATGGAGACTCTCACTTTGGAAAACAACCTGCAGTGGGATTTTTGAACATATTTTTTAGGATTGTCAGCACGCGGTCCAGGAGGGAGGTCCTGTGCACCAGCAGATTGCAGCATATGGTGGGATGGAAAAATAAAACCAGTTTATAATTCCAAGTGGAGGCAATGAACTCCTGGTTGTTGAATTGGTCCCCATACAAATGACGGGATACAGTAAAAGTGATTCCGTAATCCAATAAAACTGTAGGGAAAGATTCCTGTGGGGTTTAGGTAGGGTTGCAACGCTCTGGGAGTGATGAAATCTCAATATTCAATGGTGACTCTTGGAGCAATTCAGGTTTCTCTTTTGGGAATGCTCAGTCGGGATAAGGAATGTGCTTTGTGTTGTTGAGATGGAGAGTTGGGATGGAAAAAAGTAAGGACGTTCTCCAAGGGGGATATCCGGAAGCGATGCCCTGTGCTCTGAACTGGGCTGGTGTGGTGAGGGCGGGGTGGTTCCTTGGTCAGCAAAGGGGGATTTTTGGGGAGTCTGTAACATTAAATGGAAAAAGGGGGGGAAAAGGGAAAGAAAAAAATAAAAGGGAATAGGATTAAAAAAAAAAAGGAAAAAATAGAGAAAAAGAGAAAAGGAAAAAAAGGAGAAAAGGAGAAAAAAAAGAAGAAAAGAGGAGAAAAAGGAGAAAGGAGACAAAAAGGGGGGAAAGGAGAAAGAAGAAGAAGAAAGGAGAAATGGAGAAAAAATGAGAAAAAATGAGAAAGAAGCAGAGGAAAAAGAAAAAGGGGGAAAAAGGAGAAAAAAATGAGAAACAGAGAAAAAAGGAGAAAAGAGAAGAAAAAAGAGAAGAGGAGAAGGGGGAAAAGGAGAAAGAAGGAGAAGAAATGGAGAAATGGAGAAAAATGAGAGAGAAGCGGAGGAAAAGGGAGAATAAAGGAAGAAAGGGAGAAAAGGGAGAGAAAAGAAGGAAAGGAGGAAGAAAAAGAGAAAGAAAAGGAGAAGGGAAAAAAGGAGAAAGAAGGAGAAGAAAAGGCAAAAAGGAGAAAGAGAAGGAGAAAAAGGAGAAAAAAGAAATGGAGAAAAAAGGGGAATAAAGGAAGAAAAAGGGGAAAAATTGAGAAAAAAGGAGAAAAGGAGAAAAAATGAAAAAGAAGTAGAACAAAAGGAGAAAAGGAGAAGAAAGGAGAAAAAAGGAGAAGAGGGTTAGAAAGGAGAAAAAAATGAGAGAAGGAGAGGAAGAGAAAAAAAAAAAGAAGGGACAGGAGAGGAAAAGGAGAAAAAGGGGGAAAAAAAAGAATAAAAGGGGCGAAAAGGAAGAAAAAGGGTGAAAGAAGCAAAAGAAGAACCGGTAAACCAAAATAAACCCAAATATTTTTCAGCTTTGCAGCCTCTCCCCGCGCTGGGGACGGGGACTGTGCAGAAAAGGAGCGGGGACGATTTCCTAACAGCTTGTCTGAGAGTTTGCGCGTCCAGAGGTAGGGAAGGAGAGGGCTTGGAGCCGGGAATTGCGGAGCTGGCAGCTGGCGAGGGCTTTGGGAAGAGGAGCTCGCCCCGTGCCCGCCGCCCTCGGTCGGAGACACGAGGCCCCGAACGCGGAGAGAGCGCCCGGAGAGGGCCCCGCAGTGATGCGGCTCCGCAAAACCCAGCCAAAAAACCGGGGGAAAAAACCCAAAAGGCAGCGCAAGGAGTGCAGCGAAAATCCAGGGAAATTTGGACGGGCAAGAAGAGAGCAATGCAGCAAATCCTGCGGCGAATAAATCAATGGAATGTCAGTTCTGGCGGGGTAAAACCGGAGCTGGGTTTGGCAAGGAGCGGCTGGAGAAGCCCTGCGCGGCTCGGGGTGGTTCTGGGGCTGCTTTGCGGTCACCCCCCTCCCGGGCTGGGGGTTTTAATTAACCTCCCGTGCCCTGATCCCACATCCGCTCCGAGCCGGGATGGAATCCTGATCCTGATTAACAGCACGGCGAGGGAGAGCTTTCCAATTAGTCTCTGTCTCCACAAGTGAACTCCTCTGCCAGCAATCCCTTGTTTGCCGTAACATTAAATTGTTTCTTTTTAATTTAAGGAGCGGAGATAAGACCTTTCCCTGTGAACGTGTAAAAGCTCATTTACAGAAGAGCTTTCGTGAAATAATACCTGATCTATGGAGGGAAAATAAAGATTTAATTCCAAGGAGCAGCGCGACAAGGCAGCACAACACGTCTGCTTCGCTTGAATATTTTAAATTATTCAATTCCATTTTAAATTATTCCTTTCCCTCTCGCTCCTCACTTTGGCAGTTTAAACTGTGGGTTTAAAGGCTGAGCAATAATTCCTGGCTGCAATAATTCCAGAGGATCCCGGGAGAAGGTGTGAGGCTGCGGACCCGGAGCACGGCCAAGGTGTGCTGGTGCATAACCTGCGAGGGAGGAGAAACTTTGGGAATTCGAAGGGAATGAAAAATCCGGGATAAGCAGTTCGCGGCGGTAGATTTCACAGAGTAAAACCGAGCGATGAGACTGAACAGTGGCAACTATCAAGGTGGTTTTTTTTGTTTGTTTGGTTTTTTTTTTTTGCTAATGTAACTCGTTTCTTCCGAGTTCAAGGTGGTGTCGTTACAGAACTCTCAGGAACATCAGGTAAACAAATCCTCGGGGCTTTTCACAGCTCGTTTTTGAGTGATTCATCCCCTGGCCTTGTGACTCAGGGCTTCTTTTACACCCTTGCGCCGCCTCTTCGTCAGATCCCCCATCCCGGAGAAATCCGGACTCGTGCCTCAGCTTCATTACCTGAAGGTCTGCATTCCTTGGAAGAAGAAATTCCTTCACTCACCTGCTGCCGCTGCGTCCTCGTGAACCTCTCCCAGAAAAGCCTTGGCTTTGTAGCCACCTCCTCAGTTTCTTGGGAATAATGTTGGGTTTGGGTTGCAAATTGCGTCTCCCAATCCCCGGCAATCACATTCCCAGCCTTGGGAGATAATTCCTGGTGCACAGCCAACAGCCCACCAAGCTGGACTTGCACCAGTGGCTCCCAGCATGCAATGATGGGAATTATTTTCCACGGTGAAACCCGTTTGGAACCTCCAAACCCTGGGGCTGGGAATCTCTGAAGAGCTGCTTGGATGATTTCCCGTTATCCTTGCAAAAGTCTGGGCTGCCCCTGGATGGAGCTGGTGCTCGCCTGGAGGGGGCAGGAGCCAACTCGAGGGGGCCACACGGGCCAGGAGAGCTGGAAAAGGGCAGGAATTACAAAACAGGCCCTGTGGGAGCAGCGAGGCAGGAACTGGTGTGAAACAGGGACCAAGCAATGTCGGAGTGAGGCACTGGCAGTGCTCATGGAATTACGGAATGGTGTGGCTTGGAAGGGACCTTAAAGATCATCTTGTTCCTCTATCCCAGGGTGCTCCAAGCCCCGTCCAACCTGGCGCTGGACACTGCCAGAGATCCAGGGGCAGCCACAGCTTCTCTGGGAAAACTATGCCACGGCCGCCCCGCCCTCCCAGCCAGGAATTCCTTCCCAATATCCCATCTAACCCTTCCCCCTGGCAGTGGGAAGCCATTCCCTGTGTCCTGTCCCTCCATCCCTTGTCCCAGTCCCTCTCCAGCTCTCCTGGAGCCCCTTGAGGCCCTGGAAGGGGCCCTGAGCTCTCCCTGGATCCTTGTCTTCTCCAGGTGAACATCCCGAGCTCTCCCAGCCTGGCTCCAGCCCTTGGAGCATCTCCATGATTTTGCGATGCAAAATCCTTCCCCTCTCCTTCCCCTCATCCCTTCCATGTAGTTATCCAAGTTATTTCCTGCTAAGGCTCAGGCTGAGCTTTAGGCAGAGCCTCGTGTGAGCTCTTTCCATTTGGATTCTCCGTGAGGGAGAAATATTTGCCCCTCCCTTATGGCTCCAGCAGTTTTTGTCTGTTTTTTTAGTCCAATGTTTTCTGTGTTGTGCTGCCGTGTGCAGAACATCCCTTTTGGGCCATTCCTTCTTGGGATTTGAGCTCTGAGGCGAGAGACGAGTCATGGGAGTGGGCAGAGCAATCCTGAGAATCCCACTCCCGATGGGAAGCTGTCACAGCAAGAGCACAGCCCTTCCCTGCAATGCCAGGGATGTTTCTGGCGTTGGATCTCCTCTGTGCCCGTTCCCACCGTGTTCAGGACAAAATCCTGCCTTTTGATTTGCTCATTTTTGCTTTTTCCTATGGAAGAAAGAGGCCATGAATCTGCACTCACAAAATCCCGCCTTGTGGCCCTGTTTTCCCCTGTGTTTTTTGGGATGTTTGGCACTTCTGGCCTCCCATCTTCCATATTTGAGGAGCTGCTTCCTCCTGTGAGTTGCCCATCCACTGATTTCCCACGAATTCCCTCGATTTCCCCATAACCTGCAGCTTTAGGCCTTGCTGTCTGTTCAAGGATCCACAGTCAGGAGCTGCCTGGAGCAGGACGGATTTGGTTTCCATCCTCCCCTTGCCCTGGATTAGGCAGTGACTTCCAGGTGCCCTGGGGATGGCTCTGCCTTCTGGCATTCCCTGCACCATCCAGGGCAGGGATGTGAGGCTGGCTTGGCCCATCCTGCAGGCAGGGAAACTCCGGGAAGGAGCACGGTGTGTGCTGGGATAACACCATTCCATCTGCCTGGAGCGCTGGGGATGTGGGGCTGCCTCCAGGTGACAGCAGGGCAGATCCGTGGGCACAGGTGTCCCTTGGACACTGATCCTTGTGCTGTTCCCACCCAGTTCCCCACTTCTGAATGGGAAAACCACCCAAGCTGTGTCCTGAGGCAGCACAAATCCTTGTGGGAATCACCTCCCCCTTTCCGCCTCCCGTTTCCCGAAGTGCAGTTGGCACAGGCAGAGCCTCCTCTGCCTTTTCCCGGTGCTCAGGGAAGCTCCAGAGGAAGCTTTGGAAAAGCCCTTTGATCCCATCCCACACGGAAAGTCAGTGCCTGCGAAATTGTGCTGCATCAGGAAGATTTTCCAACTGCAAACTCATTTATTCCCTGTGTTTTTTGGCTCCCAGAGAGGTTTTGTGCAGCATTCCCAGCTTGTGTCCACTTGGATGGCTGAGCCAGCCGGCAGAGCCATTCCTAATTCTCCTTATTTCTCTATTTCTGTAAAAACCATATTTATTCTGCTGGGGGATGCCATCATTTTTCCGTGCTCACCCTGGCATTTTGTCCATTACCTCTGGAATTTGCCCATGGGAAGGAATGAAACAGCTGAGTCTCCTGTTAAAAAAAAAAAAAAAATCCCTACTAAACAACCTTGGAATCAGATAAATGGGGATGTTGTGCTGTGTGTCATTCCTGCTTCCTTAATCCACTTCTCCCAGTTTATTCAGCTCCAGCTTCAGCCTTAAAGGAGACCACCTACTTAATTCCAACCCTCTGGAGTTCTGCTGAATGGAACAGCAGGATAACGAGGAGGAATGGCTGGGAATGCAAACCAGGAGCAGGAGCTGCTGTTGCTGAGGCTCCCAGTCTTTTTTGCTGTTAGACATAACATCTGTGCCTGGTGTTTTCACGTGCTTCCAGCGTTTTTTTCCAGCAGAAAAGAGAGATGGAAGAGGCTGAACCTACTGCGGGTCAACCCTCTTCCCTCTGGAATGCCGTGCTGCTCCAAGATCCAGTTCTTGGCACAACTCTCCCCTAAATTTTTAGATGAGGGAAGTTTCCCTGTTTGCACAAAATCCTTTTGGAATCTTCAAGCTCCTCTCAGTCCTCCTGGCTATTCCCAAAATATCTTTGCCTTACACATCCCCTTCCCAGCAGCGCTGCTGGGGGCCTCAGGACAGGGGGCAGCCTGGGAAGGGGCTGTGACTGGAAAAACCTGGAATGGCTTGGCTTGGAAGGAACCTTAACCATCATGTCGTTTCATGGGCACAGCTGAGGGAGCCTTGGGAAGAGTGGGAACAGAAATCCAGCTGTGTAGTGGGATGTTAAAGCATAAAACACAGACTAACTCCCCAATTTTTCCCTCTGTTTTATCCCTGGCACCGTTTTCTTCAGCATTCCCTCAAAAAAACAGCCTTGGGATGTGACTCCAGTGCAGAATCTTGTAGGAATATGAATATTTTATCATTCTTGTGAAATAAAATTTTGGAAGAAAGGGAAAAAGAGAGCAAACAAAGGCCCAGTAGTCACCTCCAGGTGTTTGATTTAAGCCTGCACTGTTGTGTGGACGACCTTCCTTTTCCATTTGAGAGACAATTCCCAATGGACAGCGCTGACTTTGGACTCAGGAAAACTTGGTGCCCCCTGACCTTCAGTTTTCTGGCTATTTAATTATTCCTGCCTCAGTTTCCCCTATGTAAAATAAGGATAAGAGTGTTTAATGTCATCCACGAAGAGCTCTCCTGTTGGGATGTGCTGGTTTGGGCTGGGATAAAGTGAATTTTCTTCCTAAAGCTGTTCTGGGGCTGTGCTGGGAACAAAGATTTTCATCCTGTTGAGCTGTCTTTACCTCAACCCATGAATTTCCTCACGTTTCCCCTCCCGATTCTCTCCCCATCCCACCAGGAAGGAGTGAGCGAGCAGCTGGATGGGGCTGAGCTTCCACCTGGAATTAAACCACGGCACGGGGGATGCAGGAGATGATGATTTTTAACTCCAGACGAGTTGAATGGCAGCCAGATTTTGCATTTTCTGCTGTAATTGTCCGTTGTTCTCTGGCGTTATTTATTTTTTGCCCCATACCAAGAGCTCGTTAGCGCTGCTTTGACAC
This sequence comes from Atrichornis clamosus, assembly GCA_013400975.1. Classification (NCBI taxonomy): domain Eukaryota; kingdom Metazoa; phylum Chordata; class Aves; order Passeriformes; family Menuridae; genus Atrichornis; species Atrichornis clamosus. Next base: position 108,145 of record WBMZ01004485.1, on the reverse strand, counting down.
CTCTGCTGTGGAATACAAGAGGAATAATTGATTGCTTTTATTTAAACCCGCTCCTCACAGAGATGACTTCTCTTTGCTGGATTGTGCAGTGCATTCCAAAGCTGGATTTCCAGAAACTCTGGCTTTAGTGGGAGTAATTTTTCAGCACACCGGACCCACTCTGAGTGGAGCTGAGTGAATATTCCTGGGAGCAGGGCCGGGCTGGCAGTTTCCTGATGGAGGCTTTTCCAAAGCTGTGTTTTGAAATTCGGGTTCTGTGAGAGGGCCCGAGGGCATCGTCAGGAGCTCTGACTTCAGCTCGGTTGTTTTAACTCTTCAGGGATGCTGTGCATGATGGAAAAGTCAAAATGATGAAGCCAGGCCGAAAAGCAGAACGAAATGAAGCTTGAAAAATGTTGACCTGCAGGAAAGGCTCTGCCCTCATCAGCAGCAGAGGCGTGAGGACAATCCCAAGGTGTGCTCAGAGGATTTCATCTCCCTGCAAAGCTGAGATCCGGGTTTATTATTCCAATCGGAATGGAAACGGAAAGCTGAATTATTTGACTTTCTCCTGGCAGGAGATTTAATATCAGCTTAATATTTTTGGTAAACTGGGCCCACAGCCCCATTTGTAGCAATCCCTTCCTACTGGTGTCCTTCAAACGACTTGTGAGAGTGTGCAGATGGAAATTGGGAGTAATCCCAGGGATATCATCCTGCCTGCTTGGATCACAGACCTTTGGTGCTGAACTCCAGCCCTGCTCTCAGAGCTGCTGCAAAGGGAAGGATCCTGCGGTGAATGGCACTTGAGGGGGAAAATTCCCTGGCAATTGGGAGTTGACCTGGGGATATCAAAGCCTTGCAAACACCCGGAGAGGGGCGGGAAGAGTCGTTTTACTCCTGAGCTGCGTTTGATGAGGTGTTGAGGGACTTTTGCTTCTCTGTAAAACACTGAATTTAATCCTGAAACAGAATAAATATCTGTTTTCCTCTCATTCATTGTCTTAATGTACACAGACAGTTCCTCTTCCAGAGGTTTCCATGCATCCCTTTTTTTCCAGCCCTTGCCCAATGCCATCTTTCCCACAGGTAAGATTTCTTCCTGTTTTGTCCTTCATTTTTTCTTATCCTGGACTCTTTTCCATGGAATTCGTGTTCTGCTTTTTCTGTTCAGACATCATCACGGAATCATGGAATGGTTTGGGTTGGAAAGGACCTTAAATTCCATCTCATTCCAACCCCCTGCCATGGGCAGGGACATTTTCCTCTAAATCAGATTTCTTGGAGTTGTCCAAATAATTAAATTTGTAAAATCACCTTGTTACAGACCCAAGTGGAAGAAAATTTACGTTGTGCCTTGTCTAAGGCAGGAACAGCATCCCTGAATTTTTCTGGATTTTGGAGGACAAGGTTTGCCTGCCTTGCAGAGCTGGACTTAATCGTGTTGCTCCTCCTGGGCAGTCAAGGGCTTTCTGTTCCTTAAATAAAAACCAGGAATTTTTTCCCTGAGCCCCGGTGGTTCAGCGTCAGAAATGGTTCCTAAACATAAGAAGGATTGGGCAACAAGGATCCCAAATTAGAGGGGTGGAGGTTTCCCTTCTCCTTGGAGCTGCTTCTGCCTCCCAAATCCCTCAAATTAGCAAAACACAGACCCATTAATTCATTAAAGCCTGGAGAGGTTGTGGATTCCCCATCCCTGGAAGTGTCCAAGGCCAGGCTGGACGGGGCTTGGAGCAACCTGGGATAGTGGGAGGTGTCCCTGGCCACGGCAGCAGCTGGAATGAGATGGGATTTAAGTTCCCTTCCAACCCAAATCATTCTGGAATTCTGTGATATCCACATAAGCAGTGACACCTACCCTTCCTTCTTTCCCTTCTTTCCCGGAAAGACTCTGTTCCCAAATCCAACCCCGGCCATCCCTTCCTGCTGTTTCAGCTTTGAATCTTCTGTGTACACATTTCACGTTTTGCCTTTGCCATACGGATTTTTCCCCAAAAAATCCCTCCATTAAAATTTCCGTGGCAGCCCAGAGCACAATTCCAACCCCATTTCTGGCACACACCAACCTCTATTTAGCGGGGCTCGTGCAGGCTGTGTCCCTGTTTTCAGGGCATTGGATGAGGATGTCTATGGAAAGTGATTATTCCTCATTTGCCCAGTGGAGAATTTTGACGAATTCTTTCCAAGCATCCAGCTTTTGACATAGCTGCAGACAAGACTTAGGGCATGATGGACAGCTTTGAATTTGTTGTGGCACGGGAAATAATTCCTGTGAAGTTGTTAGACCCAGGAGCAGGCTTGGAGCTGGTGAGTTTATCCCATATTTTCTTGTTGAAATATAATTAATATCCCCTCTTTCAATGAGTGAGCCGAGTCTGGAGTGACACCATGTAATATATTTTCTCCTATTTTTCCCAGACAGTTTATAAAAAATAAATAACTCCCCTTTCCAATTCTTTTAGCTTAAACAAAAAAAAAAGAGTCAATCAGCTCTAAATGATATCTGCAGCCAGGTATTGCTCAGCTCCTGCCTCCATAAAAACCTTGACACTTCCGTAACGCAGGAGGAGAAAATAAAGCAGCACTTTCGAAGCTGAAATAATCCCATTTGGGAAGAACCCTTTTGTTTAGTAACCCACAGATTTCATTAAGCATAATTCCATCACTCCCTTTCTGTTGTCAGTGAGATTATCCTGGGTGGCTTCAGGAGTTCAGCTGGAGCAAAGAATTCCTGCTTGGCTTTGGTATCTCTGCAAAGAGCAGCTGTGTTATCCCTGGACATCCTGAGCCACATCCTCATGGGAGCACCAAAACCTCTTCCCAGGTGGGGCCAGGATCTGTTGGTGGAGGCCTGAAGGTTGGCGCAATGTTGAGGTCTCAGATTTTGCTCATTTTTCTCACCCTTTTATTTGGAAAAAGTGGTAGGACAAGGGTTTGCCTGAGCTGATTTGAATTCCCAGCATTTCCCCTCTCAGGGTCCGAAGCAGAAGCAGGAATTCGGGATGAAGGAGGTTGTCCCTCAGCACCAGCTCAGTCTGGTCCCTGGCTTGAAGCTGTGAAATGAAAACGAGCTCCTTGTGTCGTTAAGGACCAGGATTCACCTTGGACACCTCCTGTAGGACTTGGAGAGCACGAATCCCTTTCAGGTGTCCGTGGAACTGGGATTGAGCACATCCCAGAGACGCCCATTTACCCCTGGTGATGGGAGATCCTTGGGTGGATCCAGAGGGTGAATCCTTGCTGGGATCTCCAGCTGCAGATCCTGAGGTAAGAGCAGGTTGGAAAAGACACTAATTTGGCTTCATATCCTTTTTCTTCCCGTTTTTTTTCCCTGGCTGCTCCAGCCCTGCCATCACCTCTCCCAGCAGAGACCCCAATTTGATGGGAACAGGAGGAATGGTGAGGGACAGGGGGATCTCCCTGCAGGAGGATTGGGCTCCTGGGAATGAACCAAGCAGGAGGAGAGGCTGGTGTGGAATCACATCCATCGGCACTTGGTGAAGGCTGATGATGGGGAATGAGAAAATTCCCCTTGGAAGTTTTTCTTTTGGGATAGATGGAGTCAAAATGCACAGGTAGGGAATATTATGGCCCCCAAAGGTGTTTTCTTTAGGATGTGCATTGTGGGAGGACATGGCCAGAAGCTGGGACTCTCCCCCTGCCCCATTCCATCCCGTTGTTTCCCAAACTTCTGCTCCTGTTTTCAGGGATGAGAACTTGCTTTGGATGTCTCCAATGCTGATCCTGGGGTGGATAATCCCACCTAAAGTGATGGCCGGGAATGGGAGTGTGTGACCAGAGGGACAGGGAGCACTTTGGGAAGTTCTCCTTAATTGCTGTGCTGGTGACACTGGGCCGTGTGAATCTGGTGATTCCAAATCCGCCAGAATTCCTCATTCTGTGTCCCAGTTTAGTCTGAGAGGCAAAAATTTGAGGTAAGAGAGAAAAAATCCTACTTCAAACTTTTGTGGTAGTGAATAAGTCCCGTCCTACAAAGAAAGCTCATGGATATCAAAGTCTTCCAGGAAAATTCCCAGAGCTTTTTTTGCTCCAGCTCCAAGGAGTAACAGCCAGATTCCTGCTGCTGGAGCTCATCCCTGGCTCTGTAACTCCTGGGGAGTTTGGAAGGGCTGTGGATGAATCCCTCTCCCATGGATACAACTGTGTTCAACACAAGGAATGGGTTAAATCCCAGCCAGGGGTTCCTGAGGATTTGGTTTCCCATGGAACTCTCAGGATTTTGGTTATTGCTTCCCCACGAAGTTTTGTACACGAGCTGCCACCAACTCTGCTTGTGCAGCCAGAGGGATAATCATGGAATCATGGAATGGTTTGGGCTGGGAGAGACCTCAAAGCCCATCCCATCCCACCCCTGCCATGGGCAGGGACACCTCCCACTATCCCAGGTTGCTCCAAGCCCCATCCAACCTGGCCTTGGACACTTCCAGGGATCCAGGGGCAGACACAGCTTCTCTGGGAATTCTATTCCAGGGCCTCCCCACCCTCACAGCCAGGAATTCCTTCCCAACATCCCATCTATCCCTGCCCTCTGACAGTGGGAAGCCATTCCCCCTTGTCCCATCCCACTATCCCTTGTCCAAAGCCCCTTTCCAGCTCTCTTGGAGCCCATTTAGGAATTGGAAGGGTCTCTAAGGTCTCCCTGGAGATTAGGTTTTTACTTTAATCACTTGGAGCTGCATCCCACAGGGAGTGTCTGCTGAGAAACAGGGGCCATCCCAGCAGCATCCTGCAGCTCCATAGAATCCCGGAATGGTTTGGGTTGGAAGGGCCTTAAAAGCCCATCCCATCCCACCCCTGCCCTGGGCAGGGACACCTTCCACTATCCCAGGTTGCTCCAAGCCCCATCCAATCTGGCCTTGGACACTTCCAGGGATCCAGGGGCAGCCACAGCTTCTCTGGGAATTCTATTCCAGGGCCTCCTCACCCTCACAGCCAGGAATTCCTTCCCAATATCCTGCCTAAATTTCCCCTCTTTCAGTCTGAACCCATTCCCCCTGGCCGACAGTGGGTGCAGAGAGCCCATTCCAGACCCAGCCTGTTCCCGCCATCCCTGCAGGATGATCCCTGGGATTTTTTATTGTTGTGGGAGTAGCGGTGTCTCGACAGGCCCTAAGGGCCTGTGTTGTGTTTTAGGTTTAATTGTGCGTATTAGTCCTTAATAACCACTTGATAACCACTTAATAACAACTCCTTCCCTCGGGTACAGACCTTTAAATCTCATTTATTGACCTCAGTGCCGCTGCTCAGGTTGTTTTGGGGAGAGAGGAGGCACCACTGTGCCAAAGGAGAGGCCAGTCTTGTCCTGGAACAGCCAATATTATTTAGGATTAGATAATTCCTGGAATAGGACAATATCCTGCCTGTTCCCACCTTGTTTGAAGAAGAAACACATTTTTGGTGTGTTTTGTTCAGCACCTCATTCTCCCCCTACACCAAATCTTTAGGGGTACAAAGCATTTCTCCCATAAGCATGTAAAATTCCTAAGAAAATTCAGGAATATTTTAACCAGAAAAGTCATGAATTTTGCAAAAACCACCCTTGGTTCAGGCTCTTTGGAGCTTGGAGAACACTCAAATATGGGATGGTGCAAAGGAGCTCAAAAATTTCAGGAAAACAGGAGAACAAAACATTCCAGATGCATCTCTTTGGGATGGAATTTTTCTCCATGAGGAATGTGTGACACAGGGGATTCAGCAGGAAAAAATAGTCCCTAAGTGTTGACATTTGTTGGTCAATCCTTATGTAAGGACTGGAGGATAAAAACGTATGGATGATTTGCGCCATAGATTTGGGAAGCAAATGCTGCTTTCTTTCTATTTTTAATTTGTTTGGACTGAATTCCTTTACAGCTCTTCCCAAAATCCAGACTCTGCTGTGTAGGCACAGGTGGGATTATTGATTTTAGTGCAGAGAGAGCAAACATGTTTTGGTAACAAATAAACTGTTACCAGGCAGGGAACCTGGGTGTGTTTGTCCTGGGGAATCAGGGTTGGAAGCAGGAGAAGCAGTGGGATAGGCAGGGAATGGGGATCCACCACAGCAGCAAATAAATAGATAAATAAAGAGAGAAAAAAATCCCCCAAAACATTCATAGGGAAATCCTGCTGCTGGCTGGGGGTACCACAGGGTTCTGGGATCTCCACACGGGATCTGGAGGCCCAAGCCTTGGGTTTGTGACTTCCCTGAAGTCCCACAGGAAGCCCATTCAGCTTTTCCTAAAAATCTCCCCTCTCTGGCCTGACATTTCAGATTCCTCACCTTGTTCTGTTGTGTCCTCTGGGTGTTTAATTGAGATCTCATCTCACTGATCAAAATGTCACAGAATGAACGTTCTGCGTGGTCAAGGAACTGGAAATCAAAATCCTGGAATGGTTTGGGTTGGGAGGGGCCTGAAATCCCATCCATTCCCACCCCTGCCATGGGCAGGGACAGCTCCCACTATCCCAGGGTGCTCCAAGCCCCGTCCAGCCTGGCCTTGGACTCTTCCAGGGATCCAGGGGCAGCTACAGCTTCTCTGGGAATTCTATTCCAGGGCCTCCCCGCCCTCCCAGCCAGGAATTCCATCCCAATATCCAACCTTAATTTCCCCTCTTTCAGTTCGAACCTATTCCCTGTGTCCTGTCCCTCCATCCCTTGTCCCAAGATCCCTCTCCAGCTCTCCTGAAGCCCCTTTAGACCCTGGAAGGGGCTCTGAGCTTTCCCTGGATCCTTCTCTTCTGCAGGTGAACATTCCCAGCTCTCCCAGCCTGGCTCCAGTCCTCCAGCTGCTGATTCTGAGGAATGGAATATTTTGGTCTGGGAACAACTGGATTAAACATCGAGGTTTGCTCAGCCTGGCACTCAGCAACAGGACAAACAGAGCCTTTATTTTAATGTTGGAATTATTCTTCCCTGCCCTCTGATCATCCACCTCCAAGCAGAAACTCCTTTCCTGCAGTTTTAAGGTAATTTAGGGATTTCTGTGGGGCTGGAGGGATGTAGGGAGGTGCATTATCCTGGGATCAGCCCAGTTGCTCCGTGTTTTACCACCTCCAGTACATTCTCTGCTCCCTGGAGCATTCTTGCTGCTGATCCGGCTGTGCAGGGAAGGGGAATTCTGTGAGGAAAATCCCCTGCATTTGTGGGACCGCGAGCCACCAGCAGCACAGGGCTCAGCAGTCAACGTGCAGGAAATCCCTGAGCTCCTCATTCTTCCCCAAATCCAGGGAAAGCGCTCATTTCTCCCTCACACAGCTGGAATAACAATGCCCTGCCATTAACCTCTTGCTAGCTATGGATTTCTTGGAGATACTGCCAAGGAAAACAGGGTTTTCAGACTCCTGGAATGCTGATTGCCAAACGCTGCCGGAGCTGCCACGAGCACGGGAAGCTGGAGGATATTTGGGAGCTTTCCTTGAGGAATTCAACCTGTCTTGGCAGAGATATGAGGCAGGTGGGAGAGGTGCCTCAGCACAGCTCTTGCTTTCCCCAGGATAAGGAAAAAACAAGGAATCAGCCGGAGGAATCACACATTGCATAAATCACGGGGTTTGCAGAAAAGCTGCAGCATTTGGATACATCCAGGGAAGTCCAGTCCAAATCCAGGAGTCAGGAAAGGGCATGGGCTCACTTAAGGAGCAGCTCCAGCAAGATTTGGGTGCCTGAGCTGAGGGTCCTTAGGTGGGGGTCCCAGTGGGGCTGCTCAGGGCTGTGAAACCCTGTGGATGCCTCAGGATAATGGGAATAAAGTCAATCCCAGCGAGGGCAGCGGATATGATCCCTGGGAACGCAGAACTGGCTCTGCTGCTGCGCTCTGGAGGAGTGGTTCAGCTTTGGAATGGAGTCACATCCCTGGAAGTGACCAAAACTGGATGGATGTGGTTTGGTGGGCATGGAGGTGTTTGGTCAAAGGTTGGGCTTGGTGATCTTGGAGTTCTTTTCCAACCTTCATGATTCCATGATTTCCCAAAGCTTCTCTGCTACCACCCAGCGGGACAAGCCTTCCCAAAAGAGTGGGATTGACAAATGTGGGACGGAGTGGACAATTTCCAAGGAGCAGGGTGTGAGCTTTCCTCACCAAAGCCCAAATCCGAGATCCCTCAGGAATCTGATTCCCCAGATTCCCTCCATTCTCCTGCCTGTCCCAGCACACGTTGTGCTGACTCTGTGGTGACTCTGCCACCATCCCTCTGCTGCTGACAGCCCGAATTCCCTGTCTCCAGCAGCTCCTGCTGCAGCTCCTGCCTCTGTTTCCTTCCAAGCCCCTCTGGACCATCCCAAGCTCGTTGTGCTCTCGGAAATCTTCCAGGCTGTGAATTTGTCACTTTACCCCTTTCCCCTCTCCTGCCCTCCTGCTGCTTTAGGCACCTGTTCGATGCCACGGAGCAGTTTTTGTGCTTGAGAGGACAAAAAAAAAAGGATGTTGAGTTTCCGGACCACTGGAAATCCGGGAAGTTCCTGCTGAAAAGTCACATTGTTGGAGCTGCTGCATCATTTTCTGCCAGCCGACTCTCAGGGAGGAAATCTCTGGTGGCAGCAGCTGAGAGGGAGTTGTCAGGAAGAGGGAGCGTGGATTTCTCCATGCCTGGATCCTGCCACAGGCATGGGCTTCAAGAGGGATAACACCAGAGGGATAAAAGCACAAGAGGGATAACACAACCACTACTGCAGCAAATATTGTGGAAGTTCTTTCCCTCCCTTTGTGGTTCCTTGGGAGCAGATGCTTTGTCTGGTCTTGAGAAGGAGGCAGGACCCTAATTAAGAGCATGACAATAGCTAGCATGGGAAATCCTGAGTCATTCCCTGAATCCGTGGCTTTTGGAGTAAATTTAAGGCTGCTCCATTTATTTAACCCTATGCCAATGCTTTTTTTATCTGGTTTGAAGGTGGACCCCAAATTGGAGCAATTAAAAGCAAAGGTATTTAATGAGCCGCATCGTAATGACCGAACACCTCACGGCAGTGGCTTCTTCTGAAGGGGATGTGCCAATCCCACCACGGCAGGGACCTGCTGAAGGCTGGATCGGGATACACAGGGATTTCACAGCTGGGCATCCGTGGGAGCTCAGCTCCTGTTGATTTCACGGGAATCAAAATTCCGTGGTTCTGGACAAGCTGGTGGCAGAGATTTCATGTTCAGAACCACGGAAGTTGGATTCCACGGGTTTCCCGGAGAAGCTGTGGCTGCCCCTGGATCCCTGGAAGTGTCCAAGGCCAGGTTGGACGGGGCTTGGAGCACCCTGGGATAGTGGGAGGTGTCCCTGCCCAGGGCAGGGGTGGGGCTGGATGGGATTTAAGGTCCCTTCCAATCCAGATCATTCCATGATGGGATTCTCTTGGATTTCCTCCTGAAGAGGTGACCTTGACACTGTGGGAAGGGCTGGGCCAGCTCTGCCAGGGTTAAATGTGGAAAATGGACATGGCATGGGATTTGATGCTCTTTTCCAGCAGAATTCCCATGTTTTAGCCTGATATCCTGCCATGCGTATCACTATTATCATCTCTCTATAAATAAATTTGTATAGACACATATTTACAGATATCTTTTCCATGTTTATGGAGAGCTTTCCTCTGCGTGGTTCCAGCCATTCCCTGGCTCCCAGGAGCCTCTCCCTGTGGTTTGGGTGGATTAGGAAGCACTTCCCTGCATTAGGGAGGGATCATCCATGTGATCCGTGTAGGGTCACACCGGTGTGACTTTTCCAGTTCTGAGCCTCATCTTTCCCTGCCCAAATCAGGAGGCACAACGGGAAAGCTGGAAAAAAAAGAAGGAGGTGCCAGAGCTTCCTGCCTTTGTGATTTGCCACATTTTCCAGTGGAGCCGCTGGATGAGCTGCACTAATCCAGCTCGGGAGGATCTGGTTCTCCATTTGGAGGGAGCATCCCCTTGGTTTCAGTCTCCGAGGTTATTTTAACTCGCACTGACACAAATTAAAGAGGAATTTGCTGCCTATTGATTTTGTCAGGGGTGTTTTCCCGCCCTCCCTCCTGAAGTCATCTTTAAAGACTTTACTTTTATTAAACTAAATGCTGCCGGTTAACGAAAGCCTTTGTTTTTATAGACTCGGGAGAACAAGATCTAACATAAATTAATCATGACTTAATTGACTGAACTAATTCAGGTTCTCTCCAGTCCAGTGCACAGCAATATTCCTGTCTTCCCAAATGCTGTAACTGAAGGCTAAGTGGGACATTGCTTTAACAGCGTGAACTTTTTATGTCTTTAACACAACATTTTTTACTGTGGACAAAAGTTTTAATTTCCTTGGGATTAAGTCCACAGAACATTTGCACGGTGAACACCCCTCTTTGTAATGCATGTCAGAGCTGCCTTCAATTTCTTCCCATTATCTTTTTGTATTTTATTTTCCTCCACGGCGCACGGCCTAAATTATTTATTTGGTTTTACTCTTTCAAAGGAAAACCAGACATTAATTCAATTTACAACAGGATCCTCGCAGCCTGCAGAGGAGAAAATGAAATGTAAGGAATTGCTGATGTTGGGATGTCAGGAATGAGATGGGTTTAGGGGTACATTGATGCCAGGAATTCTCCTCAGAAAGCCACCACAGTTAGGAATCACTGAGTCCAGGGCATGGATTTTAACCTGTGCAGTGAGTCTGGAGATAAATCCATCAGTTTTGTCCCCCATGTTGGAGCAGCGAATTTGGGGAAAGTTTGGGAATTTAAGGAGGGTTCTGGCCATGGTGAGGCTCCAGTGGCCTCTGAAGCCACCAGCTCCAAGTAAGACGGCCAGGGAACTTCCCTGTTCCATGGGAACAGTGCCAGGAATCCGTGTGGACACAACTTCTGCTCAGGTACAGCTGCCCAGGGAGGTGTGGACTCCCCATCCCTGGAAGTCTCCAAGGCCAGGTTGGACAGGGCTTGGAGCAACCTGGGATAGTGGGAGGTGTCACTCCCTGTTCCTCAATCTGACAAATCCCTGTCAAGAAGAAGATTTGTCCCTTCCCCATCAGCCCAAACTTTCCATAGCTTTATTTCCTGCTGTTTTGTTTAGTTCCTGCCCCTTGGCATCATCCACAGAAACTTCTACCCCTGGGACAGTTTGGAGACTCATCCTCTGTTATCCCAGCGTGACTCCCGTCTCTCCATGGGACGAGCTCTGCATTTTTTCTCTTGCTTGAATTATTTCTGCAGCTGAAAGCCACATTTTCTGCTCTCTCTGGGCATTCTCTCGTTTCCCATCTTTTTGGTGGCTTCCCCCCAGCCTGTGCTCAGCACTGGGTTAATTTCTGGGTGCTTTGCAAGAGCCCAGGTGTTAAAGGAAGTTTTTAGGTTTGGAGAAAGGAATACCTCATTTTTTCAGGTTGGATGGAGCTTGGAGCACCCTGGGATAGTGGGAGGTGTCCCTGCCCATGGCAGGTGGTGGGAATGGATGGGATTTAAGGTCCCTTCCCAACCAAACCATTCCATGGTTTATGATTTTATCATTTTTCAGTGGTAACACTTCCTCAGGAGCTGCTGCCACGGATTCTGTCCCCAGTGCTGGGTGATTTATTTGGGGCAGACAAAGAAGGGGATTTGTGTTGGTTTTTGGGGGAGTTTCGGGGGAGTTTGCAGACCTGGGAACTGCAGCCCTGGGAAGAGCAGCTGGGATTCCATGGACGCCATCCCACTTGTGTCCTGCAACCTTCGTGTTGCCTTGGGAATGGTCCAAAATCCTTCTTTAAAGAGATTTTCCCTATGGAGAATTTTTTTTTTTTTAAACCTAGAGAGCACAAAATGACTTTGGCCCTGAGTGTCAGGAGCTTGTATCCACATATCCGGCCTTTCCCTGGATAATGGAAAAGAAGCAGCACTATCCTTCAGTGACAGAGGCCTGTTTTGCCATTAGGATCAGCTTTTCCAGGTGTTTTGTACTTCTGTGTGTCTCTCCCTTGTTTCCTGCTGCTCTGTGGAGGCGTTTTAATCAATTTATGTGGCACTGAGAGGGGCACAATGTCCCCCTGCCACCGTGGCTGTGGCCTTGCAGGTGTCGCTGGTCTCTGCTCCCTCCTTCCTGACACTTCAGCTTCGCTCACATGGAATTCCCACACCTCTTGTGGCTCAAATCGATACAAAAGAACTTTGTTTTAGCTTCCCCTCACTCTTTAATCCCTTTTTTCCTTTTTTTTTTTTTTTTTTTTCCCCAGTAATGATGTGAAACAACCGGCGCTGGAAGGTTGGGAGAGTCTCCCACCTCTAAACAAACCCTGAGGTCTTTTCTCCTACTCTGCCTTCCCAAAGCTCCTCTGCATCATTTCATTCCAAGCTGGATTTATCAGCTCCCATTTCAGAGCTGGAGCTGCTGCTGCTTAAACCAGAGTGAAGCCGACCCTTAGGAAGGGATTAAGCTCCTGAAAGCTCTTGGAGCAGAGGATGCGACCAGAGGAATGGAGAAGCTCTCCAAGGGGGACACTCATCCCGTTTAAATCCAGCGTGGAGCTCTGTGGGGCTGCTCTGCTCTCGTGCTCAGCCCCTGTGGGGGTCAGGAGTGAGGACAGAATTCCAGGGATGCTGCACCTCTTCAATATTTTATCTACGCTCCCATATCTTATCTCTTTATCCTCTTCAGCACAGGATGAGGTGCCTTTGGAGCTGCCTCGATCCCTCTGTGGATCTCCAGCTGTTGGTTGTATAAGTTTGACCAGATTCCTAATTTTTGGTGAAGAAAATAAAAATGTATCAAAAAAAATATTTTAGATAGAAATGCAAACTCCATTTCCAGCAAGGTTCTGGCTCTGGGCCTGTGCTGAGAGTCTGAGGGAATGCATTCCTTGGAAGAGCTGGAGGGACAGGACAAGGGGGATGTTTTAGATTGAAAGAGAGTAGGGATAGATGGGATATTGGGAAGGAATTCCTGGCTGTGAGGGCGGTGAGGCCCTGGCACAGGGTGCCCAGAGCAGCTGTGGCTGCCCCTGGATCCCTGGAAGTGTCCAAGGCCAGGCTGGACGGGGCTTGGAGCACCCTGGGATAGTGGAAGGTGTCCCTGCCATGGCAGGGGGTTGGAACAAGAGTTTTAAGGTCCCTTCCAACCCAAACCATTCCAGGATTCTATGGAGCTGGAGGATGCTGCTGGGACGGCTCCCAGCTGGATTTCTCTTTCTCAGCACACAATCCCTGTGGGATGCAGCTCCAAGGGATTAAAGGAAAAACCTAATCTCCAGGGAGACCTTAGAGATCCTTCCAATTCCTAAAGGGGCTCCAGGAGAGCTGGAGAGGCACTTGGGACCAGGGATGGAGGGACAGGACACAGGGAATGGCTTCCCACTGCCAGAGGGCAGGGATAGATGGGATATTGGGAAGGAATTCCTGGCTGTGAGGGCGGTGAGGCCCTGGCACAGGGTGCCCAGAGAAGCTGTGGCTGCCCCTGGATCCCTGGCAGTGTCCAGCGCCAGGATGGACGGGGCTTGGAGCACCCTGGGATAGTGGGAGGTGTCCCTGCCCAGGGCAGGGGGTGGGATGGGATGGGATTTATGATTACTTCCAACCCAAACCATTCTGGGATCATCTGATTCTGTGGTTTTGATTTCTTGAAGCGCATCCAGGCTCTGGACACAGCAGAGTCAGGGTGTGCGTGTTCCTTGCACTCAGGAACTCAGGAGGAATTCAACGAATTAAATCCACGTCGCCTTTATAATCACTGGAGCAATCCTTCATCCCTGGAAACTCTCACCCTGGGAAGAGATTCCTCTCCACCTCCCCGCCGCGGGATCTGTGGTACTTCCAGAGATGCACACACAAAGCATTGATGCATTTTAAGCCAAAAAAAGTGAACAGAGCCAACAGCCTGGCTCCCTTTAAAGTGAATTTGATGAAATACCAAGTACCACCAACTGTAAAAGGTCTGCAGTAAATATTTGTGCTGTTGCCCACCGTGAAAGTGTCATCACCAGGTGTCCTTCGTTCGTTAGAGCCCCATCCCTGGGCTTTTATGTCTCAGGACATTAATTGCTGCTGGAGGTGACAGCACAGAATGGGTGAGGGGGTAAAAGGACACTTTAGAGTCCTCTCAAGGCTCAGAAATTTGCATCTCCAAAAGCAAAGCAGCCCCCAAATCTCTCCGAGCAGACGTGAACTGTGAGCGTCCTACTCCGCCTGCGACGAGAAACCTGAAATTGGATTGGAACTTAATAAAGGAGATTGTTTCTTAATTGAATGTTGGGTTTGTTTCCTTGACTGGCAACATTGCAGCTCTTTAATTATGTTTCATTGAAGAGAAGAACAAATAAACCCAATTTCGTTGCTGACAGAGAGAGGGGAGCAGGCCGTATTTCTCGGCAGTTTGGGAAGCACCACCCCACGCCCCAAGCCAATCTATTAAAATAATGTGCTTAAAGAAAGAAGGCTTTTTTAATTAAAAGAGCTGCTTTTTGTAAACAGCTTATACATCAAGGCATCAAATAAGTTCTCACTGCACGCTGTGTGTTTTTGGGGAGGGCAGTTACACAGTATATGGGGAGAAAAAGCTGATTTTGGAGCCCCTTTTTTGGAGAAAGCTGCTGTTTTATTTCCCACTATCACAGAATTATCCAACCCCGGGATCCCTGGTGCATTCCCAACCCTTCCATGCCTCCAGCCACCAGTTCCTGACCCCACAAATGGGAAAAAGCTGTTCCTTGAGTCCTCTCCATTGACCCTGTTTAGTCAATAAACGGCAACACATCCCTACAAACCCCTCGTTATTCCCAGGGCAGCTGCTCCAGCTCCTTTCCCTCTGCTTTGATGCCTTGAGCTGATTTCCAGGATGAAAACAGCCGGAGTTGTGCTTAGCTGCCTTTCCCAGGCACCAAAGCAGGTTTTAAAAGGAATAAAACCTACATTTAGTGATAAATTTTCATGACAGCGTGGCTTAAACACCCCAATCCTCTGAAGTTCTTGAAAATTTCCCTCTTTCCAGGGCGTGTTGAGCAAAACATTCGCTTTTTTTTCATCGGGATTGTTTTGATCTCGGTTGTAAAGTTTGGAAGGGGAACATCAAAGATAAAATGGGAATGATCTCACGTCGCCTTTGCATTGTTTCTCTTTGGAGAATGATGATGTTCCTGTTTTTTTTTCTTCTCTTACAACAGCTGCTTTTTTTTCTTTGTCCTGCTTTTTCCGTGCTGGATTTTGGCATCAGAACAAAAGGAGGGTGTTCAAAAATTCCTTTACTCCTGTCAGGGAGAGAGCAGGGAAATGGCAAAAGCAATAATTCCTGCTTTCCATCACATTTTATGCTTTTCCCCTGCTCTTTCCCCACTGGAAAGATTAAAAGGAGAATTAAGGAGAGCAGGATCCTGCCTTACTCCTGTTGTGTGGCTGACAGACTTCCCTGGAACTCATGGATTTCTATGTAATGGGAAAACTTCATTTTTTCCTGTATTTCTGCAGTCTCTGCTGTTGCCTTTGGCTTTGGGGCACACCAGCCTGCAAAAAGCTGTGAAATGCTGCTGGAGACTGGGCCGACTGGGCCGACTGGTCTCTACTGAGAGGCTGTCGGCAGATTTTGGAAGAATCCCTCCTGTCGGGGATGTCTGTGGGATATGTCCAGTCCCAGGATGGGGAATACTCACTTTAGGATGGGTGATAAAAGTGCTGAGGTCATAAAATCATGGAAAAGCTTGAGTTGGGAGGGACCTCATCCCATTTCCATGGGCAGGGACACCTCCCACTATCCCAGGTTGCTCCAACCTGGCCTTGGACACTTCCAGGCATCCAGGGGCAGACACAGCTTCTCTGGGAATTCTATTCCAGGGCCTCCCCGCCCTCAAAGGCAGGAATTCCTTCCCAATATCCCATCTATCCCTGCCCTCTGGCAGTGGGAAGCCATTCCCTGTGTCCTGTCCCTCCATCCCTGGTCCCAAGTCCCTCTCCAGCTCTCCTGGAGCCCCTTCAGGCCCTGGAAGACGAGGCCCATCCCGGTGGTGGTTGGGAGATGTCTGCAGCAGTTTGGTGGCTCCATGTCCCCAAAACTGCCCTCCTGAGGCTGTGAATACACCACGAGTCTCTTCCCAAGGGATCTCTGTGTGGAACAGGGGCTGTAGATGATCCACTCCCCTCACAAAGGCTTTGGAATGTCAATTTTCCGAGCAGTAGACTTTTTCTGATGGCAAAGACTGACACGGAAGAAAACAGCACGAGGAGTTTGTTCCATGGTGTCTCTGTTTGGAATCACTCACAGGCTGAAAGGTCAGGACTCTGGGATGGGAAAATCCCATGGGAATTAAAAAATGGAAGCCTTGAGAGTCTGACAGTGCTGTAAGCAAGTCCCTGCCAGAATCCCAGAATTATTTGTCTTGGAAGGGACCTCCAAGAATATATTGCTCCAACCCCATGGACAGGGACACTTCCCACTAAACCAGGTGCCTAAATCCCCATCCAACCTCTCCAGAAACTGCTTTCCATCCCCTCATCCTCTTTTCCTTATTTCACTGCCCTGGGGAAAACCCAATTAAAGCCGATTCCATGGCTGTTTGATGGGGATAAAAGCAGGAAAAGCACCAACACCTTCATTTTCCCCTCAGCACGACAACGGCAGTGGATGCTCCTCAGTTCCTGCTTTCATGAGCCCGTGATTCCAGACTGGATTAACACCTGAGGAGATGGGATTTAGTGGCTTTAGTCCCAGGGGATTAAACATTTCCTGACACATCAGAGCAGACACGGGATGAGGAGATGGATTTGAAGTGGAGCAGGTGGGACAGGGATTAAAGCAAACGCAGGTATTTGCACATCTGTGGAAAGCAAACTTTGACAGGGTTCTTTTACAGAATTGCCAATTTTTTTTCAAGGAATGGTTGATCCCAGTGGATACTCACAAGCTGGAAAGGATGTTGCTTCCACCTCTGCATTCCAGTTCCAGCTGCTGCTGTCTTCATGCTGTGGATAGCTTAATGAAAGTATTTCCCTGGAAATTTTCAGCCTTTTGGTCCAAAATGCAGACTCCTATTTTAGTTTTTAATTTTCTTTTTAGTTTCAGTGTAAACCTGGAAGTTTTTGATCAGAATGTGAAAATGGAACACTTAATTCAGCTCAGAATTTGGAGTTTCCTTCTCATCTTTATTGTTTTCCTAAAAACCTAAAGCAATAAACAACAGCTGAGGGGGATTTTTTAAAAATAAATTGACCCCCAAAGCTCAAACGTGTTTCAAATATTTATCTCAAAACAAAGTTCACACATCCAGAATTCACACGTGGAATATTCTGTGTTGGAAGGGATCCACAAGGATCACTGAATCCAATTTTTAAATGAGTGCAGGGATCAAACTCACAACCTTGGCATCATTAACACTCTGCTCTTGTTCCCTTCAATAAATGGAAAATGTAAACATTTTCACATCCGTGGATTCTTCTTCTTCTGATTCTGCCCTTTCTTCCCAGGCAGAAATATTAGAGAAGCCTATATACATTTACCAAACAGTTGGTTTTATCTGAACCTCCAGTTTTTAGGGTGAAAAAAGCAGTGACCAAAAATTTCTTTGGATTCCCTCTGGATACAGAAGAACTTTCCTTGCACCAGCTCCAAAAGTGCAGTCGGGGGGGACCAACTTCATCCCTGTTTGCTGTGCCCTTCCTCAGCAGCCTTTCTCAGTAATTAATTACATCGTAATAACCCCCAAATTAGGAGATATTTTTATTCCTGTGCTTCCTGGTGATGGTACATCCTCAGCTTTCTCTGCCCAGGGTTGAGCCTGGAAGGAGGGAATTGCTCCCGGGTCCTGTGTGGAATAACCATTATTCCAGCTCTGGTTGCAGGAAAAATGCACAAAATCCCTCCTCTCCCAACTAATTACAGGTTTGGAGCATCCCCAGGGATACATCTTAGGTTTGATTTCCTAGAATATCAAGAGGTAGCAGCTCCACGTTAATTAAGCATGGAGTGTTCCAGGAATTTTTTCTGCGGAGCAGGAATTCTGTGGCAGAGCCTCTCTCAGAGCAGCCACCGCGGCAAATAAATTTGAAACCACTTCATCTTTTCCCCATTTGTTCCATCAGATCTTAGCAGAAGGAGAGGCCGTGGCTGCTGTGGGTGTTGGAAATGAAGGAATTTTCATCCCACGACTCCCACCAAGCTCGTGCTTTCCTACAACCACCACTTCAAAATATTTTCCTAATAAAAATTTTATTTTCCCTTCTCCTGCTTTAGTTAAAGCCCATTTAGTCCTTGACAAATCTCAGCTGGAATAGATTTCATTTAAAAAAAAAGAAAATTAAATTAAAATAGATTGTTTAACACAAAGAAGGTTTCCTTGGCTAATTTGCAGTCGGAACTCTCTGATGAATTTGACCTCAGTTCAAAATAGTTTCAGTTTCACCAAAACTTGGTAAATTCACTGTTCCAAAAAAAGAAACCTTAGATATTTCAATTCCTTGACTCACTTCAGTCCCGGGAATCCGCTGGATAAATTCAGGAGGAGAAAACACCGTCAATGCCGCAGAGCCCAAAGCAAACACAGAAGGAAAATCGGGATTATCCTGCATTTATATAGGACAATCAAGTTCAAATTTACTTAGGTGTAGAGCAATATAATTGGGGATTTGGCTGAATCCTGCAGCCCACGGCATCTTCTGGAGATTTCTAACTCATTTCTTTTTAGAAATTAAGTGGGGGGAAGGGCCTGGTTATGCCAATTAAAGCTAAAAAGAAGAATCAGAAGACTAAGGAATAATTGAATTTAAGGAATAGCCCGTTAATTAAAGAACATGGACTCGAGCAGCTCTCCGGAATATCTGATCTGTGTTCCCTGCTGGCAAAAAATATCCTGAACGTTCCCAGCTCTTCCAGAGCAGAGGGGCTCCAGCCCTTGGGGCAGCTCCCTGCTCCAAGATGAATCCTGGCTCCCGCCTTCTCCAAGCCTGTGCTGCTGGAGCAGCTCTGGATTTCTCCACTGATCAATGTTTTAGTGATAAATATCTTGTTTTCCCTGGAAGAACTGGTTGTTACTGCTCTCCACAGAAAACTCCGGTTGTTCCCATGAAAGATCAACAAAAGGAGAACAAATTATCCACAGACAGCTGATCAATGAGGAAAACTGCTGGAACAACAAGGCCAAGGAATTAAAAGCTGCAGGAAGGGCAGGAAAAGTTCAGGCAGGGCAGAATTGGAGACGTACAAATTTAGGAGGCTTTGGTGCAATTTGAGCTGATCCCGGTGCTTTTCCCAAGGGTGGTGATGCCTTGGAGTTCTTTGCTGCTCATTAAACAGAAGATTCTCCCAATTTAATACCATAATTACCGTAATTGCTCTGCTCCTAAGGACCAAGGTTTGCTAAATCCAAATGATGCAATGGATGCAAAACCAACATGAGAGAATTTTATCACTGCTGCCATAAAGATTTCCCTATAAGTAACATATTTTTACACTCTGCAAGCAGCTTTAGGAGATTAACAGGAAAATGCCATAAAAATACTCCTTAAATTAAAGATTGCATTGAGTTGGTTTTCCCTTCCCCCAAATTACATCCCAGGAATAAAAACACGATGATGTTTACACGGTTTCCAAACCATAAACCACTCATTTTTCAGGATTTCTCCCATCTCATAATGGAGAGTTGTGTTTATCTCTCCCTCAATACATTTTAACAAAAGGCCTGACATTTCAGGGAGGGCTGATAGGAAACAAGCAGAGAAAAAGGGTTTAGAAATAAATTAACAATGTTACAGCAGGAAAATTAATTGGAAATAAAAAGGGGATCTCTCAAAGGAGCACACTGACAGGTGCTTTGGAGCTGTGGTGCATTTTTTGTGTGAGTTTTTAGAAGGTGCATTAATGTCGGGCTTCATCATCACTGAAAACCCAAATTATTCTGACACCAATGGAACCGCTGGCATTTCCTCCCTCTTAATTCTGAATTATGCACCGGATAATTTTGCACCTACCTGGATCTGCCACCGCTATTCGAAAAGGCAGGAGGTCTGGGAAATTAAGTTTATTGTTGTTATTGTTTTTGCTGCGACAACAAAATGGTTTGAACCGTTCTGAGTAGAGGTGCTCAGAAGCTGCAGCACCAAAGTCAGGGCATTTTCCTAAGGTCATTTCCCAAATCCAAAGCCTGGAGTGTGCGGTCACCTCCTTGTATCCCAGCACATCCCTCAGAGGCTGGTGGGAGACAGAACCCCCATGCTCATCACAGAATCATGGAATTGTTTAGGTTGGAAAAGCCCTCCAGGATCATCGAGTCCAAGTTGTCTTGGATCCTCACCTTGTCCCCAGCCCAGAGCTCTGAGTGCCACCTCCAGGAATTCCTTGGGCACCTCCAGGGATGGGGACTCCAAACCTCCCTGGGCAGTTCCAAGGCCTGACCACCCTTTCCATGAGGAAATTCCTGCTGGTGTCCAACCCGAGCCTCCCCTGGTGCCACTTTTGAGGCCGTTTCCTCCTCTCCAACCCCAAGGATTGGCTCAGCAACTTCTTGATGGATCAGTCCTGCTGAAATAAAAAATTTGGATCAAATAAAATTAGGATCAAATAATTCCAGTGGAGAACCTTTATAGCTGGGACCCTCTGGAATGAGGCAGCAACTTCTCCCGTGTTTCTCTTGATGGAACAGGAGATAATGGAATATTTGTTACCACGCTGGAATTTTCATCCATATAAAGGAAATAATTTTCAGGACTCTGTTTCCCCCAGGAAGTGCCAGATTACTTCCAGGATACAACTTCATCCTGCTCTCCAACTAAAAGTATTGATCTCCTCGGGAAGCACAAACCCTCTAACAAGGTTTGCTCCAATCACAACGACAATACTGAGTCCATTAATTAATTTTAAACAATGGCAGGGTGTGTTAAAGTGATTTGGTTGTTAATTCTCTTTGTAATGAGCTAATGCAGCCATATTAAAATAGAGTTTATGGTTCTGAATTCATTTTTAATTTGGTTTTTTTTTAATTGGTCCATATGAGATATTCCAGCCACTAACCCAGCACTTCCAAGTGCTCCCAGTTTGGCTTTATGGGATTGTTCCCTTCCCATTTAATGGCAGAAGAGGTGCCATGACCTGCCCTGAGCATCACTACCTAAACCCAAACCTTTATTTGCTGATTTAATGCCAAGCTCAGCCCCATTTTATTGATATATTTTATTTTTATAATTATTTATCCCTTGTGCTCAGAGGCTCGGTGGATTTAATCGCATTGAGGTGGTTTAGTGCATTAAAAATGATGATTTTAATGGAAAGGAAAGAACGGCTTCTTTAGGAGGGAAGGGTGGGGTCCTCTTGTGCCTGCCTTGAGTTGGCAGAGAAACATTGAATCACTCGATTAATCACTGAATTAATCACTGAGTTAATCACAGGGTCATTAAGGTTCATCAAGCCCGAGACCATCAAGACCAAACACCCCTGTGCCCTCTAAACCATCTGGAAGCGCCACATCTCCTTGTTTTGTGAACGTTCCTAGGGATGGTGACTCCGGCTCTTCCCTGGACATCCTGTTCCAGTGCTTAACCACTCTTCCAGTGAAGGAATTTTTCCTGGTGTCCTACCTGAACTTCCCTGGGAGCATCTTGAGGCCCTTTTTCCTTGTCCTCTTGCTGTTTTTTTGGAAGAAGGGACTGATTCTCATCTGGCTCCAATCTCCTGTCAGGGAACTGTGCTCCTGAGCCTCCTTTCCTGGTTGCTACAGAGGAAAAAGGAGGAGGAAGGAGAAGGAAAGTGGGAATTTTGGTGATTCCTGTAGAACCCAGGCTGGTTCAGTGCTCTCCCAGCTGGCTGTGGATCACTGCTCCCTGATAAATGTCATGGATTTTCCCTTTTCCTGCTTAAAGCGGTGATGCTGGTGGGTTGCATGGACAGCCTGACCTTTCCCAGCAGGGATGTGCCGGTCCCAGTAGGATTTCAGCAGTGCCTTGTCTGGATATTGCTCATGGGCTGCTTTTTTTAGGAGATTTCTGGGACATGGGAGGGACCCCAAGGGCTGGTTCTGCCCAGCTCTTCCAAACCTCGACTTCCCCATTCCTTGGGGGAAAAAATTCCCCTCAGACCTCCACATCATCCTCCCTCAACAATTTTCCCCTGCTCCCAGATTTCCCAGGAAGCCACTTGGGAGTCAGGGAGGACAAAACTCCCCCTCAGTGGGAAAACCCTGCCCAGGCACCAGAGCAGAAATGGCATCATCCATTAATTATCCCTGAAAACCTCTGGTTTCCCACTTCCTGGGCTGCTGATCCCTGCTGGGAGCTGGAGCAGGAGGGGAGAACCGACCTCGCTGCTTCCCTGCAGCTTTTGCACTCCCGAGGAATTTAAAGGGAAAGGAAAAACTCCCTGAACTGCTCCAGCTCTTAAAAATGACTGCTCGTAGTAGCTGGACCTCCCCAAGCCACCTGGTCCCACAAATGAGTCCAATGAGATGCAATTTTGGGGAAAATTACTAAAGATTTTCAATTATTCCTGCTTTTATCCCCCTCAGTTTAAAATGATAAGTGTATCCATTATGGACTGAAATTAATATTTGACCTGTTAATTGCAGATCGCACTTGGCAGCTCTTTGCTCAGAGAGAATAAGAAAAGTGCATTTTTAACAGCTGATAAAGAAATAAAAATAAATGAAATTCTTTGAGAATTTGTATCAGCTGATAAATAAAAAGAAATTAAATTCTTGGAGAATTACTTGTATCAGCTGATAAATAAATAAAAAGAAATTAAGTTCTTTAAAAATTTGATTCTTTGTGTTACCAAGATAAATCAAGCTGATTGCA
The DNA here is from genome assembly GCA_013400975.1 of Atrichornis clamosus. NCBI lineage: Eukaryota > Metazoa > Chordata > Aves > Passeriformes > Menuridae > Atrichornis > Atrichornis clamosus. The sequence goes on along the minus strand of WBMZ01004485.1, from coordinate 85,491 downwards.
GGGACATTTGCCTGACCTCACCCTCTGGATGTGGAACAACTCCAGAGCTTTCCAGGTGTCCATCCCATGAGCGGCTCCAGCTTTTTAGCATCCCATTTACTTTTCCTTGTGAACTTCATTCCTTCCTCCTGTTTGTACATTATTCATGAACAGCCTGGTGTTTTTATGACTTCCCAAATACCTGTGAGGAGCAGTTTTGTGCCTCTCCTGCATAAATCCTGGAATCCAAGGAAGCTTTTGGAATCTTTCACTTGCAGCCTTTCTATCCTGGAAAGCTCAAATTGTGGCATTTTTGATCCATCATTCCCAATCTCTCCTGTGGTGTCTGATTTCCAAGCTAAAATAGACACCCCTGGGGCTGTCAGAAAATAGAAATGGCTGCTTTTATCTACAAAATATTTAAAATATTATTTTATTTTTCGTATTTTTATTTAGTTTTCCTTTTTTTAAACAAAATCCATTAACAGTGGTTGCCTCCATCGCCTCTCCAAGGAAAATCTGCTCCAGCCCCCTCATCCTCTTGTGGGACGAGATTAAATGGGAATGAGAGGAGCAGTTTAAGGTGCAGTTACTCTGTGCTGCATGGGGAATGTCTTCCCTGTGTTCAGAACCTCCCGGATTTCCCACTTTCCCCCGTTTGCGCGTTCATTATCCCAGACATTCCGCAACAGGAAAGACCTGGAGAAGTCAAAGCACGGCTGTGCAGAGCACAAGGAATTAAAGTGGTTTCAGAGACGCAGGAATTCAGGAGGAGCTGAGGCAGCTAAACCCACATCCTGCTTTTTTTCCAGCTTGACGGACACAAGCAATACATTCCCATGGACATTCCTGAGTGTCCATGTGCATCCCTGGAGGAGGGTGTGGAGATGGGACTTCTGCTGGAGGTAGTGCCCAGGGGATGGTCCCTTCTCTGCAGAGGGACAATTCCAAGACATTGGGATAGACACTGGCTTTGGAAAAGCCCTCAGGGTGGGGCATTAAAATCCCACTGCCATTCCCTGCTCCCTCCCATCCCAAAAATCCCAGCTGAATTCCTGGTCTTCAAACCAGCACCAGGCAGTTGTTTGGGAGCCAGCATCACTGAGTTGTCCATAAATCCAGGTGTGCATCCATCCCATGCAGGAGCCAGCAGCACCTTAATGACCCACCCTGCAAATTCCCATTTTTTTCCTGCAGGATTTGTATATTGAAGGATCTTTTTACACACAGAGATCCCAGGGGAGGGGCTGGAAGGGCAGCAGGGTTTGCTCTGCTCGGCCTAAACAAAGGGACCAGGTCAGGAATTCCTGTTTGCAACATTTCCCTTGGATCTTGTGCTGAAGTGGTTGGAGATTTTGGAGTCCACTCAGCCCTGGAGATGTTGCCTGGTTACCATTTTTGATATCCCACAGAAGGAATAAATGAAATGACATTTTAATAGGAAATGCCGTGGCTGGAGGATTGCAGATGTTCTCGCTGGGTGGCCGAGTCAGAAATCCTCTTTGGAAAAAGCTCTGATTCGTCCCAGGAGACTTTCAAAACTCTCATTTTTAATCTATTTTAGTTTTTAGCAGCATTCCCTGCATTGCTTTTGCCATGCAGTAAAAATTCGGAGCCAGAGCATTTTACTGACAGGACCCATTAACCCCCAAATAATTAATTCTTGCTGCTGGGGCATGGTTTGGGCACAGAAAATTCCAGCCCAGTTCTTCCTCATTTTTGTGTCCAGCTCTGCAGAGCTCCATTTGACCTGTCCCAAACTCATCAGCACATCCACAGAATTCCCGACCAAACTGCCTCAGGAATGCAGCTCAATGCTGAATTTACAGGCAAAAGCTGATTTTGAGGGGCCTCTGGACTGCTCCAGGCCTTGCAACAGAATATTAGGAATTCTTCAGGCTTCCTGAGCCTGACATTTGAGGAGAAGGGCACTGACGTGGGAAATCTGTCATTCTGCAGGAGCTGTCTAATCAGTGAAAAGGTGAGCGGCTGTGCGGGAACACGGGAATGTTCCTGGGATACAGCTTGATTGGTGGAAACCTTCCTGCCTTTAACAATGGGTGCATTTATCTGGAATGCAGGAGACATCACTCCCGAGCCCTCAATCAGCCTCTGGACTCTCCTGGAATTGCTGGAGAAGGCGGAGGATGATCCATAACCATCCTTGGAGCGTCACCTGCTGCCCACGGACTGCTGGGAGGAGCGAGGCCTTCTCCCTGCGAGTGTCCAGACTTTCCTCCCTCATTCCCTGCTCCATAAAGAACCCACTGGGGATGGGTTTTAATGACTTGCAAGTCATTAACAAGAAACAAGAGAAATCTGGGAATTTTTGCTCTCAGGATTATTTAATCTTAAAATTCCTTTTTTTTTCCTCAGTCTCCTTCATTAAAAATGTGTGGGTTTTTGATGAGTTTGTTCTGGTAATGAGGTGTATCCAGGTTTTCCAGATATTGGGAAGGGATTGTTCCCTGTGAGGGGGGTGAGGGCCTGGCAGAGCTTTCCCAGAGAAGCTGTGGCTGCCCCTGGATCCCTGGAAGTGTCCACGGCCAGGTTGGATGGGGCTTGGAGCACCCTGGGATAGTGGGAGGTGTCCCTGCCCATGGCAGGGGTGGAGTGGGATGATCCTTAAGGTCCCTCCCAACCCAAACCTGTCTGTAATTCCATGATTTCATGTGTAAAACCTCAATTTTCCTGCGTGTGGGATAACACACACAAAAAAAGAGATGAAATGCTGGAGTTCAGGAAGTGCTTCACCACCAGGAATTCCAACCTCAGGAAAGTTTCAGCTGACATTTCTACTGAAGAGAAATCTGTGAAATGATGAGAAACTCAGGAGTCTGAAGTGCCTTGCAAATCATTAACATTTTGGGATATAAAAGCTGAAATTCTTCTGGCTGCTGCACGCTGTCATCCCATCACTTAATAAGTGGCAGGAGAAGGCACTAAATTTGGTGCTGAAGATAATGCAAATTCATGCAGAGGCTTTCAATGGATTTTAATTCCTGCAGCAACAGGAAGAGAAGAGAAAGTTCCACTGCAGCCGAAAGATTTCAGTGATTTCCCCCTAAACATTACCAGCAATATAGAAATATATGGATAGACACAGATAAATAACTATAGGCAGAGATATTTTAAAGGGACACCTTTCCCACGGACTGGAAATATCACACAGAAGGATTTTCATGGGATTGTTATGAATGAATTAGAATATTGAGTTGGGTTTTTTTTCTGGCGTGAGGGAATTTTCAGGTAAAAGTCTTTGTGGATCTGGAGTTGTGGCTGGGTGTATTATTATGTATTCCTAATTTCAGGTTAAAATTCTTCCCAGGAATGACGGTGCATTTCCCAGCAAGGAATGAACTGTAGGAGCTACCTGGGGTATTAATTTTAGATTAGTTAGGAGGGACACTAAAACAAATGTTAAGGGAAATCAGCAGTCAAACTGCCCCCAAAACCCCAACTTTTTCTGCCTCATGGCGTCACCATGGAACACTTTTAGTTCCTGGAATTGTCTCTTCCATCAGGTGGTTGCCCACACCTGATTTTTTGGCAGCGGCAAGGGGTGAATCCCAGTGGAAGGGAGAACTTCCTGACTGCTTTGGGAGAGAGGTGGGAAGTGCTCCATGAATTTGGCTTTTCCGTGGCTGAAGGGAACAACTCCCTGTCCAGAGCAGAGGGAGCTGAGCTGAGACCCTCATTGAGAAGCTCCTGCAGCAAATGTTCAGATATTTGGGAAATATTGGAGTTTTGTCCTGGTTGTGGATGCAAAGCTGAGTTAAAAGTACAAAAGCTGCCTCAATTCTCTCCCTGCACCGCAGAGCTCAGCCCAGCTCCTCCTCAGAAGGTGTGTCCTGACGTTTTCTCTGAGCACTCCCTTTCCCTCTGTTTCCAGTTCCAGGATCAGAGGGAAATGTTTCCTTTGGATCCCCCTGAGCTGAAGCCAGTAGGACAAATCTGTGCTTGAGATGCAGAGTTTTGGGTTCAGTTGGCACCAGGAGCACGGGCAGAGGAATTCGGGATCTCTGAGGGACAGCAGAGCTTCACATCCTCAGCTGGGAGCAGATAAATCCAAATCAAATATGGTGATCACAAAATGGTAAAGATCATTTGGATTTAAGATGGAAGGGAAATATAAAGGGATAATGCAGAAGGATATTGATCAGTTCTTGGAATGTGCACATCTGGGAAAGGCTTTGGCCAAGGGAGTTGAGCAAGAAGGAAATGCAAATACAGACACGTCCTGAAGCCATTTTTTACTTTGTTTTCTGTCTCTTTATGGCAATAAAGGTGCCCAGAGAAGCTGTGGCTGCCCCTGGATCCCTGGAAGTGTCCAAGGCCAGTTTGGATGGGGCTTGGATCAACCTGGGATAGTGGAAGGTGTCCCTGCCCGTGGTAGGGCTGTGACTGGATGGGATTTAAAGTCCCTTCAACCCAAACATTCTGGGATTCCATGATCCTGCTATGCCCAAAAATAGCTCTGTTCTCCAAAGATGAACCCTTCACTCATCCCAAATATATTTTGCAGCAGAATTTTAAGCTGCTAAAAACCCGAGCTTTCACTCTGAACACCAAAAAAAAATTCAGCTTAGGTGGCAAAATCTGTCTTTCCTACAACAAAAGCCTTTTTTGAAGATGTGGTTAATGGAACCCACGTCATTCAAGCTTAGCTGGTGAACAATATCTGCCACTTTATCCGGCAGTTTGGGAAATTAATCCATGAAACTTAATTGGCTTTATATATTTACATTCAGGGAATTCAAAGGGAAACTCCAGTTTATCTGACGGGTCTCCCACGCTGTGCTTTGAAGAGCCCCACCATGAATAAAGATGTTTTCAAGTGAGCCTCAAAAAGATCCTGTAAAACTGGGGATCCTACAAGTCTCCAGGTAAGGCAGCCTACATATCAAAGTCTTATCTCCTAAGATGGATTTTTCCTAAATATTCCGTGGAAAGAGTTGATTTATTTTGCCTTCCTTCCTCCCCTCCTCCTTCCTCCATCCCTTGGCCGTGAGAAAAAGCTGTTCCCGCTCTGCCGGTTCACACTTTGCCTCCAAAGCTCAGGGGCTGAGCTCAGAAAATCAACAAATCACCTGACTTGTGGATTCCTGTCCGAATTCCCATGCTGGCCAATTCCAAGAGCCTTGATGTTTATCAGGGAAACAGCACCTGCTGTGACAGCAGCCATTCACGTCTCATCAGAAGATGCTCCGAGGTTTATAAGGAGAATTTAGTGCTTGTTGCAGGCCAAGAAATCAATTTTCCAAGGCTCAGCGGACACCCAGGCCACGGGGCTTTCCTGGATCCCAACTCGGAGTGAATGATTGCTCCCATTCCCCCTGGCAAAGGTGATGTTAATGCAGGAGGGAGAAAATAAACAGTGGCTGCAGGAAAAAATGAGTGTGGGTGGGAGGGAATGAGCTTAAATGAAGTGATGGCTTCTAGGCAGCAGCACATCAAATCAGGAGAAAGCTTTTAATTCAATGGGCTGGAAATTGGGGTGTGATTCCTGGATTATGAAGGTAGGCTCCACACCCGATTCCCAGAAAGTTCTGCTGAAAGTCACCCCCAGGTGTGGCTTCTAAAACTGCAGCTTTTCACCACTTGTGCTTCATTTTGGTTAAGAATCCCAGGATCCCTGAGGTTGGAAAAGCCCTCCCAGCCCATGGAGTCCAAGCTGTGCCCCATCCCCACCTTGTCCCCAGCCCAGAGATGTGAGTGCCACCTCCAGGAATTCCTGGGACACCTCCAGGGATGTGGACTCCAAACCTCCCTGAGCAATTTCAATACCTTTCCATCCTTTCCCTGTCCACTCCTCCTGACATCCAAAATTCCTCCTGATTTCCTCTGTGTCACAAGGTTAAGCAGCCCACCACAACTCCACTAAATGTGTTTCTGCCTCTGAAAAGCATTCCCTCAATCCCTTGATTTTTAGGGATGTCCCAGCAACACTTTTTGTACGAGATTCTATTTTCAGATTCTTTTTCTCACACACCTTTTTCCCTCAGAACATGGGGAGAACTTTTCCACGTAGGGAACAAGGTCCATTAGTGACACTGAGGTGACTCCAGCATTTTTCCAACCTGTAGAGCAGCCCTTTCCCAGTGCCCAGTCCCAAAGGAGCATTTGTTCTGTCCTTGGCATGTTTCAAACACTTTGGGGACACGGTTGCTTTTGTCTACACGAGAATTCCTCCTGTTTTTTCCTAAAGAAACTGTCAGCAAGGCCAGTAAATCCTGCCAGCACTGCTCTGCTTCACAGCAGCTCCCTCTCCTCCATAAAATCCTGAAGTTTTATCCCTCCAGTTTGCTGTGCCTCATTTTGAGAGATGATTTTTAGAGGGAAACACACTCGAATAACAGCTAAAACTCAGGCAGTTCCCCTCTGCTGAGCACAAAGGGATAAATCAAACCTCAGGTCAGAAAATGACTGGATTTCAGCATTCCAACCATTCCTGGGCAGCATTCCTTTCCTTTGGGAACTGGGAACAAAATACATCCTTTTAGTACAGCTTCCCTGCTGGTTGTGTTTTAAAATAACCCTTTTAGGGCTAATGAGGTAGTTAATTACTGTAATAAAGGTTTCTTCTCTCTGGCCAACAGTGGTGCTGGGTGCTGGCTGGGTGTATCCTGCTGCATATTCCTAAAAATAGGATGGCTGAGCTCTGTGGGATTCCTATTCCTGATTCCTCCCCTCCACTCACTGCCACGGCGGGGATTAGGAGCTATTTTAAGCCTCACAAGTGAAAAGGACTTGACTCGCGCCAGATTTTGGAGTTGCTGCTACCGCGGGCTTTGCTTGATCCCGGAAAAGCCAATTTCCAGCAGGGAGAGGAAAGGGAGGTGCTGGACCACGTGTACCATAATAATGTTTACAGCAAGAGTTGGTGCTGCTGAAGAAGTCATCAGGTTCTGGCCAAAATGGGCCAGATTTTATTCCTCAGCTTCCAGCAGTTGAGGGAAGTGGGGTGGTGGGAAGTGGCGTCGGTGGCACGGGAAGGAGGGAGCGGCGTCTCCTCAGGGTTTCTGGGAAAGAGGCCGCGTTTGGGAACTGCCCAACACCTTGGAGGGGTGGATGGACCCTCAGAAAACCTCTCCTCTTGCTCTCATTCCCATAGAACAGGCTGTCCAGGGAAGTGGTGGAGTCCTCATAGTCCCCATCCCTGGAAGTGTTAAAAAACTTATGGATGTGGCACTTGAGGCCTTGCGTTAGTGGTGACCACGGTGGCGGTGGTGGATGATTGGATTTGGTGATCTTAGAGGGCTTTTCCAGCCTTAAGAATTCCACGATTCTGTGAAATGACTGGGGTAAGACGCCCTTGGTTGCATCGGGTGACGTTAATCAGGTTAATTAAGACCTGCTGCTTAAAGGCTGGCTCCAAACCCACCTAAGCCTGGTTTATGTGGGCTGGGAAGGGCTTGGAGAAGCCGTTCCCGGGATTTTTGCTGGCTGGGAAAGGTGCAGGGCCTGGAGGAAGGTGAGATCCCTAATTAGGGATTTAATGTTTGATTCCTGTGCTGGGCTCCTCTGTCTCTTCCTTGCTGGGCTGAGGAATCTGGAGAAAAATGCAGAGTAGGGATTAACAAATGCCTTTTGAAGGAGGAATATGGATACAACATCCCAGGAGACACTTGGAACCTTCCAGAGGCAGTTTTTGTGCTGGATCCAAAGGACGAACACAATTTACTGATGCTGCCCTAAATCTGACTTTGGTAGCCCCTTCAGAGATGAGTGTCCACCCAATTGCTGTGTAAATTCTTATTTTGATCAGCCACCTGGTAATTTATTCATTTAAATCCTTGATTAATCCTCAATGAAATTGGTAATTTCAGAGCAGAGATAATCTTGGTACATCTCATTTGTTCAACCCTTGCTCTGATAGTGCTGGGGTCCCTCATTAAGAATCTTTAAATGTGACTCCGCTTAAAAATTTACGATTTTTTTATTGGCCAAATTATCTTTGTTTTCAGGCCTGTTGTGTTTTAGCTCTCGGAAATGACTTGGCCACCTGATTATTCCTTTATCCAAGGAATCCTTTGGGAAGTAAATAGCTTCAGGCCATGGGGAGCAGAGAGAAATTTGGCATCACCAGGCTGGGTAGAAGATGAAGCAGGACCGGGGCAAAATTTTGTAGTAGCAAGAAAAGCTCTCAAAGGAACTGTTTTTATTCAATGCATAAAATCACAATTCCAGTTAAAGGATCCCTAGAAATGCTGTATTTTGTCTTAAGCCTTTAATTCCTGGACCATGGGATGACATTTCCTGGGTTCTGAGGCAACTCTTTCTCTGGATTTGGTCATTTTTGTGCAGCTGTTGCTTTTTTGGGGCCCACCCACATCTCCCAAGCAGAGCAAACAGCAGCCAACACTGAGCTCCATCACTGCTCCACTGCTGATCCCAGTTCCCTGGATTTGTCCAGCTGCTGGAGTCAGTCTGGGGGATTGCAGGGATGGGTTCTTCCCGGTTCTCCTGGAAGACTTGTGCAGCAGAGGCTGGGGATGGTGCTGGGAGAGTTTCCTGAAGGAAATGGGATCTGCACATCCTTCCTCTGCATGAGGGAGTTCTGGAACAATCCAGGAACATCACACCTGGGATTTTGCTTTGGGCATGTCAGCAATGGATTATGGAGTTTATAGGATTTATCTGCGGGGTGTTTGGGGTGGGTTTTTGGGCTAAGGCAGTGACTGCTCTCACAACCCTGGACGATAAATGCAGGGAAGCAAACTCCTAATTAATTTTGAGTTATGTGTTCCATGAACGAAGCCAATATTTTGGTTGGGATGGGAAACTTCAGGATCCAGTGCTGTCCAATCAATGGTGCAGTGGATGTCGTAAATAATGCTCAAGAGGCAAAGCTTTGCTTGGTGTAGAACTTCCAATAGATTCAGCTGGCTCTGGAAACAAGAACTCTTCCCACATTTTCTCATTTGCTTTCCCAGTGAAATCCCATTCCTTAGATACAGATTTGATGAAAAAGTAATGAATGAATTTTTCCCTGGACTTTCTTAACTCAAAGGAAAGCAAAGAGAAAATGCAATCAGGATTTCTGCCTCCTGATGTCTTTATGATCTTTTCTGTGTTTGCAGCACTGAATGACTGGAATTACACTGAGGAACTGATCTGGATTTGATTTTGATTCATCTGAATAAAATGATCAGCTTTAGTAGAGTCAGAGAATCCTGGAATGGTTTGGGTTGGGAGGGACCTTAAATCCTGTCCAGTTCCATCCCATTTCCACGGGCAGGGACACCTCCCACTATCCCAGGTTGCTCCAAGCCCCGTCCAACCTGGCCTTGGACACTTCCAGGGATCCAGGGGCAGCCACAGCTTCTCTGGGAATTCTATCCCAGGCCCTCCCCACCCTCACAGGCAGGAATTCCTTCCCTCTATCCCATCTATCCCTGCCCTCTGGCAGTGGGAAGCCATTCCCTGTGTCCTGTCCCTCCATCCCTTGTCCCAGTCCCTCTCCAGCTCTCCCGGAGCCCCTTTAGGCCCTGGAAGGGGCTCTGAGCTCTCTGGTCTTCAGTCCTGCAGAGCCCCAAGAAAACTTTTCCTACGCTTTTCCCATAATCCCAATCAGAACCTTTGGATTGATTTCACAGCCCAAGATTAAAAAATCCTTGAGCCTTAATGAACCCAGCCAGGGTCGTCCCTTGTCCTGCCCACAGACCAAGGGATTCATCTGGGAAGCTGAAACACACCTTGGGAGAGGCAACCTGTGCCAGGGCCTCCCCACCCTCACAGGGAAGAATTCCTTCCCAGTATCCATCCTTAATCTCCCCTGTCCCAGTTTAAAGCCATTCCCTGTGTCCTGTCCCTCCATCCCTTGTTCCAAGTCCCTCTCCAGCTCTCCTGGAGCCCCTTTAGGCACTGGAAGGAGCTCCAAGATTTCCCTGGATCCTTTTCCTCTCCAGCTGAACACCCCCAGCTCTCCCGGCCTGTTAATTTTGGATAAAATCACTTTTCCACGTGGTTGTTGATCACTTTTTGCCCATGAAGAAGAAACTTGGCCCCAGCTCACGGTGAAGGCCGATTCTCCTCTTCCTCCTGTCACCAGGTGCTTTGGGATGGTGCAGATCCTTGGGATGAGGGACAGGAAAATGATTTTGGGGTTCATTACTTTCATTCTCTTGATGAACTGCCAGCACATTTTTTGGATGCCACGTGCCATATCTGGGATTATGGTCTTTAAAAAATCTGTTTGCAGCAGGAATCTGTTTGGAAAACATGGCCTGTGCTGCCAGTGTGGATTTGGGAAGAAACTTAAAAGTTCATTGTCTCACCCCCTTTATATTTTCGCTGTCCCATCTCTCAACACACTAAGAAGTTCACGAAATGATTAAAATTCTGATTACTCCTGTGGACAGTGTGGAAAAGAACATCTCTGGAATTAAAATTCAGAGAGAAATTGAATCCCATAACAGAGTCTGCATCTATATTCAAGTTATGCTAATCAGCTGTTCCAGGGGATCTTGGAATCCAATCAGGAAATCACGGAACAATAAAAGCCTAAAAATATATAGGGAAGAGAAAGGGAGTGAGAAAGGCCGTTGATGGCACTGATAAGGACTCAGCACAGATCCAGGCAAACCTCACTGAAAGCTCATTTCTCACAGATTTTTAGCCACTAATCCAATGCAATGATTTCTTTTTGTCAGCTCTGCCTCGGTGTTGGCACCGGGAATGAACACAGCCTCTCTCTGCGCTTCGTGTTTGTTTTTCCTTCTTTTCCTTTATATTTCCCCCCACCCCAGGCATAATCCTGAAATTCTGAAGGAAGGAGTAGCTCTGTGATTTAGTTTCTTTCTCCTGTCACTGCGTGTAATTGCTGATAGAAAACCAAACTACTGCTGGCTGAGAGGCCCAGTTAAGGAGAGCAAGGACCAGTTCAAAAACCAACCCCGTTTCTGGTGTTTAAGTGCCACACCTGACTTGGTGATGGGCAGGAGCTCGTTAGGGGGGGATTTGCTGTGGTTACAGCAGGAAATATCCAGAGCACGAGAGGAGCTGGGCTTTGTGCAGCTGCCTGAATCCGGATGTTGACATTTTGCCGGGAAATGAGCTCTGGTACATTTTTATTGTTGAATATGAAGAACTTGGGTGGATTTAAGTGTCGTGGATCTCGTGATCAGAGAGGTCTCTGGTGGAATTTTGCTGGCAGTGGGAGCTGAGTTGACAGGAGAGGGAAGATGTTCCTTGCTGGATGCAGAGGTTGTTCATTGGCTGGCCCTATGGGAGGGATGGAAAGGCTTTTTTTCGGGAGCTGAAGTACCTCCAGAAAATATTCCTAAAGCCAAGAATCCCGGGTAATTAATTGCCTTATGCAATATGCAAAGCACCTGAATGCAACGGGGTGATTTATTCAGAGACCTGAGAGGTCCCTGGGGTGCTGTGTCCAGGAGGAAGTGCTGGGTCATCCTAAAATTCTGAGGGATCGAGCTGTGCTCCATCAGATTGATGAGCTGTAATTAATAAGGGGGTTAATTAACTGCTTTATTCAGAGGGGCTGCCTTTGTCGCAGTGTGGTGAGGGATTGCAGCTCTCCCTTTCCCAGCATGGCACAGTGTCCCATGGTTTGGGAACCTGGATTTTTGGGTTTCTTTCCCAGGAAAATTGCTGTTTGCACTTAGAAAGTAAAGGTTTTTGTGTGCTGAACCAGAGCTTTTGGGACACTGGGAGCCTGACACTTAGAAAACAACTGGAGCATTTAATTGGGAAGGCTTTTAGGATAACAGAGCCCTGTCTGGGTGGTCGGGCTCCATCCTAAAGGTCTCTGATTCTGTGAGTCCACTCTGCTCAGGATGGAAATGCCCCTTTGACTCCTCTTTGACCCCAAAGGATAGGGAGGTGCTGGAGGGCCTGGAGCCTCTCCCTGCCCGGGGAAGGCTGAGGGAGCCGGGGCTGTTCAGGCTCCAGAGCAGCTCCCGCTGAGAGGGGCCCTCATCCCTGGGTGTCCCCGTGTGCAGGGAGGGGCAGGGATGGACCAGGATCTGCTCCGGGGGGCCTGGAATGGCTCCAGGGGAACGGGCAGGGGCTGATCCCAGGAAGTTCCCCCTGGACAGGAGGCAGAACTTCTTCCCTGGGCAGAGCCCAGAGAGGGGCTGGAGTCTCCTCCCTGGGATATTCCAGAGCCCTCTGGACACAATCCCTGCCCTGTGCTCTGGGATGGCCCTGCTGGAGCAGGGCGTGGCACCAGTGACCCCCTGTGGGCCCTTCCAGCCTGAAACATCCTGGGATTTCCTGGTGTTGGAATGCTCCTGTGTTACTCTGAGTGACAGGAACTTTCAGGCTGTACTTAGAAATTTATTACAATTTCATCAGATAATTTAATTCTCATAGCTCTTCTTTAAATCCTCTCATTTGCCTTTGACCTCTCTGTGCCCTGGCCTGACTTTTCCTAAAATCACTTCATTGCTTTCCATGTGAAATCAGAATTTCTAAAATAAAGTTTTTTGGATTTTTTTTCCCCTAGTAAATCTGGAGTGTGTGCGTTCATCTCTAGAAAACCAGGTAGGAAAAGGCTCATTTCCAGCTCTCATCCATAATTATAAATTATCCAGATTCACTTATCCATGATGACCACAATCCCTTGTGCAGTGTCTTCACTCTGACCAACGATCCCAAACCAAGACCTTGTGTTCCTGCTTGTTCCTGTCCTGCTTTTTCCTGGTGCCTTCCAGGAGCCACGAGTGTGAAGGGTGGCAGAAAAAGGGAAAAGTTTCAGCTCTTTATTTATTATTTCCTCTAACACCTCAAAAGCTTTGGAATCCTTACAAAGAAACTTTTCTTTTTCTGTTCTGTCCTGATGGCTGGATTTGAACTTCTCCCAAAATCCTGGAGCTTTTCTTGTCCCTAGAAATACACATGGCCCAATTGCTTTTAAGTTGGTGGCCATGAAAATTAGGAGAACTTCCCTAATACAGGGATTTACAGTGAAAATTGGTGATGCCTAAATCCTGATGGGCCACTTATTTTTTGTGTGGTGCTGCAGGCGTGGTGGGAAGAGAAAATTATTAATTTTCAGGCTTTGGGGTCAAAGGGAGACCTTGCTGCAGGTGACATCTGTGAGAATCTGCCCTGGGTGACAAACTGGGCCCTAACTTCGAACAAAAAATGCCTGGAAATGGTTTATATTTCATCCTGAAGCCTTAATATCTCAATTTAAATGGAATATAAGTGTCCTACACCCTGAATATATTTATGGCTGATTGTGGGAGAGCATGGAAAAATCCTAGTGGGATGTTTTGGTTGCTTTTTTTAAAAAAAATTGCTACTTGTTTTCTAGGAAAGTATTAAGCAGCTTTTAGATCTTCTGCAGTAAATAAATCCACTCTGACCCTCTTAATTCTTCGGATAATTGCAAAGAGATTTGAAATCCTTCATGGAACGAGCGTTTTCCCAAGACTGCATCAACATTACCCAAATTTTAAGCCATTCTAATTTCTTTATCCGGGTTTAATTATTATCTTAATTCATGTACCAGACTGAGGTTTCTTCATAACAAAAATGAAGCAGATGTTGTGTTTGGGGAGACTGTGTAAAATTTTGTGTTCCCTTTCTCCTAGGGAAGCAAAGCTCGGGATGTTTTGTATCCCTCTTGTCCTTCCCCTACATCCAAAGCAGTTTGTGACACATGGACCCATTTCAGTTAAATTTTAGAAATGGGAAATTCTGCTGCTTATTCCCATTATTTTTCCACCTTGTGGAAATGGGAGAGTGATTGGCACCAGTACAATCTTAAAAGCAGGAATTGTAATGTTGGAATATTGAAGACCTGGATTCTAAAAACTGGGAGAGTGTGAAGAGTTACTTTTGTTCAGTCTTGGTGCGACCATTCAGACGCAATTTCTTGTGAGTCTGAAAAATTAAAATGTGAATTTTGAACTTGCCTTGAGAGTTTGTTTTTTTTTTTTCTGTTTTGAACCCTGGATCTGCCCTGGTTAAAACTTTTGCTCAGTGGTTGAGTAGACTCAGGCACATCCAGTTTTGTTTTGAAATGTGGGCTATTTCCTGCTGGCCCAAGGATGCTCAAACCCCCCTCCCCACTGAAGATATTTAAGAGCAGGAGTGTTCTGATAAATGTGATCCTTCTTTCCGTACCTCTTCCTGCTTTTCCTAAAAGCCAATGGATTCAAGTCCTCTTTGTTCTGCACTGAACTGGGAAATCAACTCCAGCTGGGTTTTGCTCCTGTATTTGGCCCAGGACAGCTCCTTCTCCCTTTGGATCAGAATTTGTCCTGGATGTGTAATTCCTGGAGCTGAGCCTGACACCAAGAGGCTGTGCTGGACATCCTTGGAGCTGCCAGAGGGTGTTCAAACCTGGAATTTTGTGTGGGAGCCGAGGGTTTCCAGCCAGAGTGGAACACGATTTGTGCTGAGTGGGCGTCACTTGCTGTGTGAGATGCAGAGGAGGAGGAAATTCCCTGTGTGGTTTTTTGGGATTCTTTGGTGCTTGGAAGTGGTGATGAGGGCGACTAACAGGAGAAGGGGATGTGTGAAGGGGGGAAGTGGATCTGCAGTCTCAGCCTGTCTGGTTCACAAGCAGTGGCTCATCCTGCTGTTCCAGGCCTTTGGCTCCTTGGATCAGCAGGGCATAGAGTCTGGAAGCAGCTCCTGGATGCCTGGATCTCATCCAGTGCCTGGGTTTAGGGCAGGACTGATCTGCAGACGTGATCCTTCTCTTTGGGATGGCTTGGCCCCTCTGAAATATGATTGATTTGATAATAATAAGAGATTATTTCTATGGATGTTTCGAATCCTGGAATGGTTTGGGTTTGGAGGGATCTTAAATCCCATCCAGTTCCATCTCTGCCACGGGCAGGGACACCTCCCACTATCCCAGGTTGCTCCAAGCCCTGTCCAACCTGGCCTTGGACACTTCCAGGGATCCAGGGGCAGCCACAGCTTCTCTGGGCACCCTGTGCCAGGGCCTCCCCACCCTCACAGCCAGGAATTCCTTCCCAATATAATCTCTGCCCATGGCGGGGACTGGAACAAGGTGGTCTTTGAGGTCCCATCCAACCCAAGCCATTCCATGATTCCATAATCCACTCAGGATGCAGAAGATGCTGTTTCAGGCCTGTGTTTGAGACAGATTTTAAACCAAAACCTCTTTTTTTTTGTGTAAGAAAACTCTCCATGATCCCTGTTCAAAAATGGTTTTGTTTTTTTTTTTTCCCCCTCAGTTGTGTGAAGCAGAACAACAATTTCCAGAGGTTGGGAAGAGGGAGAGCAGCTCCTGGATCAAGGCAATCACCTGGGACAGGGCAGTGCAGGCCTTGGCCTCAAACAGGGCTAAACAAAAGTCGTCAGGAGAGGGATTAATAAATGGTGGAGAATGTTTTTTGGGTTTTATTTTGAGGAGAATTTTGGAGGAAAGTTCAAGAGTTTGGCTCAGAGCTGCTCAGGTAGGAAAGGCTTTGAGCTGAGGCGGCTCTGTGAGCTCAGGGAATTCTCTCCCTGAATTCCTGCTGCTTTTCCTGCCTGCCAGAACAAGATGTTTTATTTAACCTGGAGTGAGCTCCTCTCTGCCCCTCAGCGAGTGGCACTGCTTTGATTAACAAACCAAGGAAATCCATTATTCCTGCAGCTCCCTGGGCAACGAGCACCACTTTCCCATCAAAACCCACTTAAAAGCGTTTAAGCTGTGGTGAAAATTGGAGTTTTTTTGCTAAGATATAACACATGATACCAAAATCAGCGGAATATTTGGGAAAAGTGGTATTGCTCATGTCTAACGGCTGAAGAATTGTGTTATTCTATGGTTGGTTATTTCCTGAGGGATTCAAAGACTTCTCACGGCAGAGATTTTCCAGGGAAAAGGGCTCTTCCCTGACTACATCTTCCCAGGATGATGTTTAAAGGTCTAGGAAATACTAGCAGTTATTTGTTAATCACTGTTTTGCCTCATTTCAGCATCACAACAGTTGGACTTTGAAATTAATTATTTTAATAAATCATGACCGATATATATAAGTTATGAATAATTCTTAAATTGCTCCTAATTTAGCAAAGTTATCACGAGTTTCTTTTGTGGGAACAAATACTTGGGGAAGAAAGGACTGTAACTTTAAATTTGGATAAAACTCTGATGTGCTTCCATGAACAAAGCCTGGGAGAAGGGAGATGTGTGGTTGGAATTGGATACAAGGAGGCAAAAATTTATGGAGCACAAGGATATTTTGTAGAAAACAGAAAAAAAGAAAATCTAAGAGACTCCGTGTGTATTTTAGAAAGTCCCTCCCAGAGGAAAAAAATACTAAAAAGTCTTAAAATATGGATTAATAAGCAGGAAAAGTGAAACATCAAGAACTAATTGAGGCGAGAATATTAATTAAAGAGAAAGAACTAATTTAGAACCAATGAACATGAATTTGTTTGCTAAAAACGTCTAAATAAGTGAAAAAAGTTGTGTTGGTGCTGGAGCTTTGTTGGTCACACAAAAATCCCGACCAGGAATAAAATCATGACTGATCCTGAAAAGACCCTCCTAGAGTTTTAATTAATTTTATTAATTCATGAGGAATTTGGAGGATTTGGTCCCTATTTAGAACGCAGCTGCAGGAGCTCCCACATGGAAAACGTTGCGGGGAAGCTCCACCTCCCACACTTGGTTGAAAAGCAGGAACTTCTTGGGACAGGAAATGGATGATGGGGATGAATCCCTTGGCTACAAATCCCAGATTTGGGATCCCAAATGGATAACGGGGAGGTCTTGCAGTGGAGAACTGGATTTCTAAAAGCAGTGGCTTCTCCTCTTTTTTTTGCAGAAGACTTTTGGAAAGGGGAGGTCGTTCTGGTTCACAGTGAGGAAAATTAGGAATGCTTGGTCCAAGCGGACACCAGAAATGCTGGGAGGCTTGAGAATTCCCTTGGATATAGAGTAAAAGGTGCGAAATTGGACTGTGGAGCTCTGGATTGCCACTTTTTTGAAGTGCCCCAGTTGGATCCAGGGATGTGCACTGGAACTGATCCAAGAGATGGATCAAAGGCACCCTTTGGATGCTTTCAAACTCGGCGCCTGGTGGACAAAAAGGCTGCTTTTTTTTTGGGAAAAAACAGCTAAAAGAGTAAAACCCTCGCAGGTGGAATGGGTATTTTAAAAGATGATGTGTTAGAGATAGACAGGAAATGTGTACAATGGACTTGAGAGGGTTTTTGGAATCTAAAACTTGCTTTCAGGGTTTTTTTTTCTATAGTGAGAGGCACAAAGGAGAACTTGTGCAGCCTCAGACAGGAGCTCTTTGTTATCTCCAAGTAACAGCAGGATCAACACTTCCCAAAAAACCACAAAGTGTCTCCAGAACCGAAACCTGCTTAAAGCCAAGCCTATCTCATACTGCAAAATGAACTTGGGGGTGGGGACGGGAGTGGAGGGATTTGTGCTGTCACAGAAAATCCAGCCTCGTTTTCCGTGTCACCTTCACAGCATTGGAATTTTCTCGTATGGGAGACTTTGAGAATGGAAAAATGTTTTAATGTTTAGTGTTAATAAAAATGTTTAGAGGGAAATCATAAAGTGCTAGGTTTAGGTGCCTGCCGCAAAACCTCCAATATTTAATTATTAAAGGAGGGGATTATTCTTCATTAACTTGTGGCACTTGGGGACAGGGGGCAGTGGTGGCCTTGGCAGTGCTGGGGGATGTTTGGAGTCAGTGATCTTAAAGGATTTCCCACCCTTAATAATTCTGTGATTCATCTTAAAAAACATTAGATATTAATTAGTTAACAAAAAGGAAATCTGGATTTAAGTGGAGCATGTTCTCATTTGTGATTTTAACAAATGAGCCATTTTAAATTTTTAGTTTGTGGTAGGAACTGAGTTGTTCCCCCATAAACAGCACGATGCTCCAGGATTACTTTTATGGCTTTTCCCTGGAATGAGGAAGGCCCAGCAATCCATACCCTACAGCTACAGCTGCAACACCTGGCCAGGTGCTCCCTGCAATCAGGGAATAAAGCTTAATAATCTGCCTAATCACAACCCCGTTATGCTCACAGAGTGCTCCAATTAATGGTGGGCATTTTGCAGCAGTCTTGTGAGTTTTTATTGATTCAGCACCAATTCCTAACAGCAAACCAGCAGTGCTGGAGTGCTCAGAGTTTGTTCAAAGGAGGATTTAGGATTTACGTTGGAGTCTGGGTGTTTCATAAACCATCAATTTTGCATTATTCCCCCACATCCAGAACGAGTCCTGCTTGGAAAGGTGAAAGTGTTGGGATTTTTGACTTTAAATCAATACTGCCACACACACTGAGAATTAAACTTTAACCTGAGCCTTGAGTTTGGTTAAGCAGCAACAGCAAGTGTGAAACTGTGTGTGTGCAGGACACACCTCAGTGTTTGCACAGCCGAAGGGGGAGTTAGGGCTGAGAAAAACTGCAGTTCAACAGACGCCTTAAGTTTGCATTCCCAAAAAAAGAAAGGGAAATGGGCTCTCAAGTAGTGGCAGCAAATCTGTTGGACATCTTACACTTTGCAGAAATAATCAGGACTTACTTCGGAAAACTCCTGGTGCATTTGAGCCAGGCCTAGAGCTGCTACTCCAAGGTATTTCCATTTCACATGGATATTTTGGAATGCTTTTAGGTTTGTGGATTTGACTCTCGTGCTGCAATCCGGCGCAGGTGGGTAAATGTAAGTTTGTCCATGTGCTTGGAATGCAGCTTGGCTTTTTGGGGAATAAAATGGGATGACAGAGAATTCCGGAATGGTTTGGATTGGGAAGACATTAAATCTCATCCAGTTCCTCCCCCTGCCATGGGCAGGGACACCTCCCATTATCCCAGAATCCTCGGAGCTCCCACTCTGTGGGGTGTCAGCATCGAGGTTTGCTCATTCCCTAAAACCTGACACTTTGCTTTCCAGAGGATTTCTGGTGCTCCTTGTGCACCCCCAAACTTCCAGCACAGAAATCCCCTGCCAATTACCCAAGTGCCTCCACGGATCTTCACCCAATTTTCCAGGATTATGACACTTTGCTGGTTAAGGGCAATTCCTACAAATTTTGCAAATTGGGGCTTTTCAGCCGGAACAAATCCAAGTCCATTGATTCCAACCTCATCCAAAAAACCACTGAATATCTGAGCCTTCGACAGGCGTAGTCTGAGGCTTAAATATTAAAGCCTGAAAGCCTCTTTAAGTGAAAAGAAACTTCCTTTTCCCCTGTTTCTAATCTGCTTTTGCTCCAAGTTGCTGTTTTCAGCTGAAAAGAAAACTGAGCCGTTTGTCTGCACCAAAAGTAGATGTTTTAGACACCGAAATGCAGTGGATTTTTGTGCTGGATTTTTATTTGGAAGTGATGTCTAAATGTAGGGTGGTATTAACTGCCTAAGACTGAGTGAAATACAAGTTTTTTTTCCAGGTTTTTCCTTTTTGGGTTGACAAAAACCTCTCCTGAAAATCCCCTCTCGGACTCAGAGCTCTGCTTATGATATTTAGGCCTTCCCCAGTTCAGAACGAGGAAATTTGGGATTTGATTCTGCATCTGATTTCCATCCCAGGAACCACTTGCTTTTAATGTGGATGCGAATTCCAACAAGTCCAAATGCCTGAAGTGTTTTTCCTTTTGGAATGGATCTTTCCATCCAAATAATGAACTGTGCACTTGGTGCCTCTTCCCCAGTCTTAGGAGAATTTTTGTTGGGTGATTGCACAGGGACATCCATTGATTGATGGATTTTTGGGAATGTCTGCAGCTTTTCCTGTTAATTTAAAAACACAGAATCCCATCTTCAAGGTTTTCCAGGCAGGAGTAATCCCAGAGGAAATTTGGTATAATCACTCTGATTTTTGGAGCATGAAAGTAAAAGTATCAACATTGGTAGTATCACTTGTAAAAATCATAAATTTAATTAAATATCAACTCCGAAAGTGATTTTTTTTTTTTTTTTTTTTTTTTTTTTTTT
>WBMZ01004485.1:0-65598 GCA_013400975.1 Atrichornis clamosus | reverse complement strand
TTTTTTTTTTTTTTTTTTTTTTTACTTTTTAGGAAGTTATGGTGCTGATCCATGCTCATAAATCTTCCATATTTAGCAGTGCTGGTCAAAACTTTGGCTTTGTAGATGGATTTTGCCAAGGTTTGGAACCTTTTTCCAGGAACAGTAATTTTGGCACGGTGCTGGCAAAAATCGTGATATTTTTTGTAGGTTTTGAAAATTGGGATTGTTTAGTGGGAAATTCCTCATTGGGTAAATCAGACTGGATTAAAAAAAATTTTTTAGTCTGAATTTGGGTGATTCTGTGGGAATTAAAGCTCATCCAAGCATCAATCTGGAAAATGAGGATTGTTCCCTGTCCTGTCATATTAAAATTCATCCTTTAAAAAATCATTGATGTGTTATGTTACAATGTTTAGTTAAAATGACTATTTTTTTTAAGGAAAGATCATGGAAAAATGGTCAAAAAAGGAGGAAAAGATCTCCAGAGCAGCCTTGACGCTGTGGAAAATGCATTCAAGGACACGAAGTGTAGCCCACGAAGAAAAGGGGATTAAAGGAATTTTATCTGTGGAAGTGACTTCCTGGTGAGGATTTTTTGGCTCCCAAAATTATCTTAATGAAGTACAAAGGGAGAGAAAGGGCAATAAAAACTAAAACATGAATTAGACTCAATTACTTTATAGATTAATGTGGTTTAACCACTGGAGTTAGTGGCATCTTCCATTGATGTCTTCCTAGCAGTGGTGAAAAATCTGTTTTTTAAGTTTATTTTCTCCAAAAATGTAATTATTCATCAGTCAGGTATAATCTATGAGGCATCTTGAGAAAATACAATATATAGGATTTTTTTGAGGGTTGTCTGTGCCAGTAAAATTTGCATTTTATTAAAGGAATTCTACTTTGAATGAAATTTACCACGAAAATGGAAAAGAAGCAGAGGGGACTTTTTGCTTCCTTAACACTTGGTGTGAAGTCCTATAAAAAACCTTGGAAAAATCAGTCAGAGCAGGAAAAGCTGATGGTTTCTATGCTGTCCCAATCCTCACTCTGTAGGTGCCAGGCTTAATGGCTCCTCAATTAATTGGAATAAATTCAACCCCATCTTCATCACATCTCACATCCTCCGTCTTCCTTTACTTCAACACCTTTGGCAACGCCTGGCAAGGTGAGCATGTGGGAATCCACCAGATATCCCATGGAAATCCCACTATTGCCTCTGAGCACCAACCCAGTGGAATATTCCCTTTGCCCATCTCACTCCTTGTTGATCCAGGACCTGCTGAGACTCAGCACGAGCAGCTCCAGACACTTCCCGTGTTATCCCAACCAAAGATCTGCTGCAACATTCGATAGGGAACCTTAATTGTCTTTTTAATCCATGGTTTGGATACATCAGGAATGTTGTCACCACCTTTGGGATATTCCTGCTTCCCCAGGTGTTGCTAAAAGGACTTTCCAAAGTTGTTCTTGGACCTGTTGGCAAAGGTTGGTGTCCGTGTCCTCCAGCAAGGAAATCTGCAGTGGGAGCTGCAGGAAAAATCAAAATCCAGATGAGTTGGGGATTAATTTAATGTAGGATTTGAATCCAGAGCCTGGATTGCTGGGGAAGAGGGAATATTTAAAGGCTCATTACCCTGCTGTTTTAGGGAGAAAATCTGGACTCTAATGCAGTGAGGAATGTTATTCCCAGACACCTCCTCTATTCCCTGTATTTCTGGATGTGAAACTTGTGTCCTCAGAGCTTCTCCATCAACCTGAAAGCCTGGAAGCAAAGATATTTACTCAGGGAATGAGAAGATAGAGGGAAAGAAAAATTCTGGATGGATATGGGGAAAAAATTACATCTGCAGGCAAAATTCTCATTAAAAAAACCCCAACCCTGTGCAACTATTTTTCTTTTTCTTCCTCAATCTTTTTCCAGCCTGGCATAACTGAAATTTATCATAAAACTGGAGATGGGCAATTTGGTTTATTGGTGATTCAAACAGGAGCAGAACAGGGCTGTGATTGCCAGTCCACAAACTTCCCAGGCTGTTCCCAACAATCCCAGCCCGCTGCATGATTTAATTTTTTTTTCAATGAAAAAACAGCAGCTTCTCAGCGAAAATAAACAGCTCTTTATAATGTAAGCAAAAAGCTGCTTTTAATCATAAAATGCTTCACACTGCTAAGAAAGCAACTTGTCCTTGACAAGTGAAATATTAACGGTGTCACTCTTCTGCCTCCTGTGCTGAAATCTTCTCCCTTGCACTGTTTTTCTTGCATGTCGGTCCTTTGACTTGAATAATTATGATTTTAAGTAATTAAAATAGAATTAGAGCCCACTAATGCAATATCCTAATGCACTCCAGCCTCGTGGAGCACGGCCCCAATTCTCCTTCCTGTAAATCCTCTTGTTGGCAAAACAAATTAAAATTATCTCTGCATGAAGACCCCTGAATGTTTAATTCAGTGTTTGAGGAGGGATGTGGGAATTGTGGAAGTTCTTCCAAAAAGCAGTTTATTCATTCAGGTAGCAAAAACTTCCTGGTGAAGTTCATGGAAAATGTACTGGATTTTTTTGGGGGGGGGTTTAAAATTTTTTATTCACGGTTGATACCTCACTAAGGGATCGTGGAATCTATGGAATGGTTTGGGTTGGAAGGACCTTAAATCCCATCCCATCCCACCCCTGCCATGGGCAGGGACACCTCCCACTATCCCAGGTTGCGCCAAGCCCCGTCCAACCTGGCATTGGACACTTCCAGGGATCCAGGGGCAGCCACAGCTGCTCTGGGAATTCTTTTCCAGGGCCTCCCCATCCTCACAGGCAGGAATTCCTTCCCAATATCCCATCTATCCCTGCCCTCTGGTAGTGGGAAGCCATTCCCTGTGTCCTGACCCTTGTTTTAGAGCTCGACAACCCTTTCAGGGAAAAATTTTTCCAATATCCAACCTAAACCTCCCCTGGTGTTATATGAGCATGAAGTTCCAATTTTCCCCCCATTTTTCTGACACTCCCCCAGTATATTTGGGTTTTCTTCACTGGAAGGGTGTGCAGGCATTGGAACAGGTGGGAATTCCCATTCCTCGAGGCATTTAAGAGCCCTGTGGATGTGGCACTTGGGGACGTGGGGCAGTGGTGGCCTTGGCAGTGCTGGGGAATGGTTGGACTCTGATCTCAGAGGGATTTTCCAGCCTCAGCAGTTCCATGATTTTGTAGAATTCCCAATGTTTGCACCATCAAAACTTTTCTCCCGCTTTTAACCCCAGGCTTGTGACCTTCCCTAGAGCCCTTGCCTTAACGCTGGGAATTACAGTGAAATAAATGCAAAAATATTGGAATTTTGTGCACTCAGGGTGTATTTTGGGGTTCAGGTGTGAAAGCTGAGCCTTGCCCCACCAGAGCCGGCTCTGAGCCGTGCTCATGGAAATCCCCATGGAAATCCTCAGCATTTAATGGCACCAGGGATCGATTCCAAAGGCAGCTGCCTTGAGCTCTGTAGACACAGCCATTGTTAGAATTCCCTGGATTATAAAGCTTTATTTTTGATTTTCCAACCGCAAACTGAGCGATGCATCACGTTGAGTTATCCCATCCTCCGTTCTGCAAAAAAAAAAAAAAAAAGCAATTACAGAGACAGGCTCGTGTCTTTGCAGCTGGATAACCCAGGGTCTTTAATAATTCTGGGAAAAGGAAAGAAACAGCATTTTTAGTGGAAAATGTCTCAGGAAATGTGTGCCCTGCATGTCCTCAGAGCAGTGGGAAGACACTTGTTAGCCTGAAGCTTTGCACGGGGATTTAGCAGATAACAAAGGGTTTGCCTTTGCAGAGGTGTCAAAGTGGCAGCAAAAGCAGATTTGCTGCGACTGAAACGGCACGAAGTGATGGCCTTTGATTTTTGATTTTCTTTTTTTTGTTTTGTTTGGATAGGCAGGAATTTAATAGGGAAAAAATGTCCCTGTTTGGAGGTGGAGTTTTGGAGCAGATGAAGAAGTGCAGGAAAGGGTGGAGAAAGGTGAGGTTCAGTGTTGGTGGTGTTGGAGCTCAACCAGAACTTCAGAGAATCCAAGGATGATCCAGGTTGGAAGGGAGCACAGGGGGTCACTGGTGCCACTCCTGCTCCAGCAGGGCCATCCCAGAGCACAGGGCAGGGATTGTGTCCAGAGGGCTCTGGAATATCCCAGGGAGGAGACTCCAGCCCCTCTCTGGGCTCTGCCCAGGGAAGAAGTTCTGCCTCCTGTGCAGGGGGAACTTCCTGGGATCAGCCCCTGCCCGTTCCCCTGGAGCCATTCCAGGCCCCCCGGAGCAGATCCTGGTCCATCCCTGCCCCTCCCTGCACACGGGGACAGCCAGGGATGAGGGCCCCTCTCAGCTGGGGCTGCTCTGGAGCCTGAACAGCCCCGGCTCCCTCAGCTTTTCCTTCCTCTGCTCCTGGAGCACTTTTCCTGCAAGTCCTGTGGGGCTTTCTTAGTGAACACTTAAATATCTCCAGGTTTTGATGGATTAATGGAAATCAATTTTTGTTGGCTTTCATGACAACTTTTCATATGCAGAGGCGGTGACAGGACAAGAGGAATAGCTTGGAATTGAAAGAGAATAGGTCTAGGTGGGATGTTGGGAAGGAATTCCTGGCTGTGAGGGTGGGGAGGCCCTGGAATAGAATTCCCAGAGAAGCTGTGGCTGCCCCTGGATCCCTGGCAGTGTCCGAGGCCAGGCTGGATGGGGCTTGGCGCACCCTGGGACAGTGGAAATTGGCCCTGCCCATGGCAGGAGGTGGAATGGGATGGGATTTATTGTCTCTTCCAACCCAAACCATTTTCAGGGTTATTTTCTGTTATTTTCCTTCAATTTGGCAGCACACATCTTATCCTACACTTTCCTAGACCTCCAGAACGCCCTTCCCGACCCCTGAACTGCCCTGGTGTGTTGAGCTGTGTTCAAAATGTCCAATAAAGTCTGGAGAACAGCTTGGAATTCTGCCAAGCGAGTGGAACAGCAGGAAGGCTTCTCTGGGAGCAAACACAGGTTGTTTTTCCTGCTTGGCGTTGAGTCAAACGCACTTTGGCAGCTGGATTTGCCACCTGTGGATCTCAGCTTGCCCCGAGCCCTCGTGCTTTGGTTTGGGTTTGATGCTTAGGGAAGGATTTTTCCTGGGATTCTTCCCCGGGGTGAGCTCCTTTCCGTTGTTCTCCTCCCTGGGAGCTTTTCCAATTCCTTTTGATAACCATCTGTGATGGATGGTGCAACAAAAGAAGCCCAAAAATGTGTTCAGTCCTTAGAAAAATGAACATCTAAGCGGTTTTCCGAAGCAGGGCAAAAAGTAAGGGAAGAAATATGAGAGGGAAGACATTCAAACAAATGGCCAGCAATTACTGATTCACTCGTTATTCCCTGCAATCACGAATCCAGAGGGCCTGGGACACAATTTAAATAGAGTATCTGTCCCAGGAAATCTCTTCCAAATTTCTCCTGATTGCAGGCCGGGATGGTGACGGATGATTCAGGATGGAAATGCCAATTTTTTTGCAAATCTGTAGCTGGTTCTCCAGCTTCCCAGCTAAAATAAAGAGACTCCTGTGAGAGATTTGCTGCCTTTTTAATTTTTTTTTTCCCCTGCCTTTTTATTTTTTATTTTTTTTTCTTCCCTAAAAGATTGGATTATTGTGAGGTTACCAAGGGTTTCAGAGAGAAAATGGGAATGGTTGTTTCTAAAGTAAATAGTGCCAGCCCTCCATGTGTACTCACCTGCAGGGAGCTGTTTATGCACTTCACATCTTTGCTTATTTATGATTTTCACAAAACCCCCAGGGCTTCTTGACCCAGGGTTAACACTTCCAATTCACCACTGGATCAACATGCATTAAAATGCAGAGGAAAAGAGGGAAAAAAAAAAAGGAAAAGCAGTGTGTTTGGGGGCTAATTAAGTGTGGTTTGCTCTTGTTGTTGGCTCTGGATTTTCGTGTTTTTGTGCTTTCAGCTCATAACTGATCCATGGGCTGGGTCAGCAAAAATAATTCCTGCCTAAAACATGGCAATCCGGGAGAGGTGACATTCTGGGGGGGTTTTGGTGGCTTCTTGGTTTATTTTTACCTCTCCCCTCTACTCCTCTTTCCTTGTGGGATTTGGGAGAGTGGCCTGGCTGGGGATGGAGCAGAAAACAACGGTGAGAGCCAACAGAGATCCCTGAGCTGGGAGGGGATTTCAGCTTCCTCAATTCCTCATTAGGATCCTTCCCACACTATTAAAAATTACTCTAGTCTCCTCTTTGTGGAGACTTTTATGGAATCTTGAGTCTTCCCATGGATATGTAGCTGTTTGGGTTTCTAGTTTTAATTTTAGTGTATTTTTGCAGGTCAAAACCATTTGATCCTTCGTCCATTTCATCCTCCATGTCGTAGAAACTTTGGGATAAATCCACTGAATTTATCCTGTTTCTAAGCAGCTGTTTCCATGGCTCAGTCTGGCTTCCTGCACTGATGGCTGGAAAAATGTTGGAGCCACATCCATGCCCTCGAGTTGTGCCAAGAGAGATTTAGATTGGACATCAGGAAAAATTTCTTCCTGGAAAGGATGGTCAGGCATTGGAAGAGGCTGCCCAGGGCAGGGATGGAGTCACATCCCTGGAAGCGTTCCAAAACCTGTGGACGTGGCCCTCGGGGCCATGGATTAGTGGTGGCTGTGGTGCTGCTGGGCTGACTTGGAGATCTCAGAGGGCTTTTCCAATCTTCCTGATTCTCCAGGCGGGCAGCCAGCTCCTGATCCCGATCCTTTTGGAGCCCCACTCCACAAGGCCTCACAGATCCCCAAAGTGGCCTTGGAAAGAGGCAGGGAAAGATCTTTTGGGACTCTAGGAATGGAAGTTTTTTGAGGAGCTGCTGGTCACTAAGAATTAGGGAAGGCCAAGGGCAGTGGCCAAAGAGAGCCTGGTGCTGTCAGCAGCACTTGGTCCGTGTTCTCAAAAGTCTGGGAATGGAGAGAAGGCTCCAACACACTTCCAGAAGCCTCTGGATAATCCCTCAGGTGCCTGATGTGACTCGTGGGGATCGTTCTGTGCAGGGCCAGGAGCTGGACTCGGTGATCCTTGTGGATCCCTTCCACCTCGACCGATTCCGTGATTCCAAATCCTCATTTTTCTGATTCAGTGCAGCTGGGCAGCATTTTGACCTGCCCTTGTTCCATGGCTCTGATCCTCATGGAATTTGGCCATCCCTCCATCAAGAAAGAGCAAAAAAGTTTTCTGGGAACATAGGTAGAGTCAGCAGAAGGGTTTGGATTGGAAGTTTTAGATAAATGTGGTTGGAATTCTCTTTATTTGCTCAAACACGGGGTGCAGGGTGCATGTGGTTTTCCATCTCAACATTCCAAAAGGAAATATCTTCATTCCAGGCTGGCTCTGCCCTCTCTTACCAGCCAAGTAATCACAGCACTCCTACAACCCTCACTTGACTCTGCAGACCATTCCTACGAGTGCAGCAAGGCAATAATTCAAGGCAGAAAGAAAATAAACCGAGCGTGGTTCCCTCGTGTCCCGACTCCGTGAAGGGATCTCTGTTATTTAATTTATTGAGGACTCAAGGGCTCCTGGCAGGATGGATGTTCCAGTCCCAATCCATCTGAAATAACAAGCCAGGAGAAGTCTCTGCTGCTGATAGGAAGTGTCAGGAAAGAAGGAAAACCTGCAGGAATGTGAGAGAGTTGCTGAATTTTGGGCAACGTGCCAGAGTTTAACCCCACGGAGAGTCCTCGTCTGGTTTTTTTAATCAACCATTCCCGCAGAAAATGAGGAAGGAGGATTTCAGAGGAGGCTGAATCCTGTTGCCTGTGCTGGGCAGGAGGGCAGGGCTGCCTTCCAACAGGATCTGTGCTCGTGCCTTGAGGGTGAAAGCAAAATACCTCATCCACACCTTCTTCCTGAGCTCGGAGAAGCCAAGGAATTAAAGCAGGAGGAGGATGCTCCGGAGCTCAAAGCCCAGGGTTTTGCAGGGATGCAAAAATGTGTCCGAGAGCGGAGTGTTTGGGCTGAGGGGTTTTGGGTACTGGCAGCAAGTCAGGGATTGGGGGATCAGGGTGAGCTCTTGTAGGGTGAGATCCTCGGGAGAAGGAGTTGGGAAAGGTGTGAGGGAAAGAGAAAGGGATGAGGAGCATCAGCAAGAGCACAAGTCCTCCTGAGGCTGCTGAAATGCCCAGTGGTAGAAGAGGCTTCAAGTGAAATTCCAAGTGAAATTTTGGCTTGAATATGGCAGGGAAGGATGTCCCATATCCAGAGTCTCCTCTGGTTCCTGCACTGCCGTGGCTGAAGGGGAAAACTTCTCAGGAGTGCAGGGAAAGAGGAGGAGGATGGATGAGGAGAGGGGCTTGGAACAACCTGGGATAGGGGAAGGTGTCCCTGCACATGGCAGGGGTGGGACCGGATGGGCGTTAAGGTCCCTTCCAACCCAAACCGTTCTGGGATATTCTGATTTCAAAGATTTGGCCACCCCTGAGCCCTTTATCAGCTGCACATCCGGACTAACCCCCCGTGGGAAGTGGCACCGAGCTCCTGGGATGGTCCAGCGACGGATCAGGGATGCTGATCCAGGGACACTTCAGGAGGGAGGGTGGAGCTCTGACTGGGACAGCCCTGGGGTGCTGTCACTGGGAGCACTGGAAACCCAACTGAAACCGGAGCAGGGAAGTTTCTCCTGGAAGGTCATAGTGGGCTGGAGGCGTTGGACCATTCCAATTGGGAATTAGGGCAGCTTTTTCCCCCTTTTTCCCCACAGGTTTTTTGGTTCTTTACCCATCAATAAGAGCAGAGCCACACCTGAGCCACACCTGAGCCACACCTGCAACACGATCCATCAGGAAGCTGTTTTGGGAAGTGGGGAGCTCAGACTGGAGTGAGGTGTCTCAAAATTGGGCATCCCCAGGTGCTTTTAAATCCTGGTTTTTCAGCTTCAGCTCTTATCCTGTGGCCTCATTCCAGTGACGCATTCCAAGATTGCCCCTGGACTCACCTTTTTGTCTTCTCCATCATTCCACCCTGCATTCCTCCTTTAGCCTCCCCTCCAGGCCACGCAACTCTAACACTAAACACAGACTCTTAGGGCCAGATCTCCTTTCCAGTCTAAGTGCTCATAAACTGGAAGACGTGAACTTGAATTATGAGGAATTTCCTGGCTTAATATTTTTAATCTTAATTTTTAAAAAATTCTTTTAAATTTCTTCTCTCCTTTTCTACACCAGCCTTTCTTATTTATTTATTTTTTTCTTTCGTGTTGTCTTTTGTGCTGATGCGTGGAAGAAGGGCACAAGTGATTTGGGCCATGAATATGTTCAGGAATTACTAGTTGCTCCATGCCGAATTCCAAAATTAATGTGCCAATTTAGGCTCTCCCTTGGCAAGATGAAATCCAGCACCGAGGACAAAGTCAAGGAATTTATTTTTAATTTCAAATATAAAACCAAGTAAATGCTCAACCAAAACCGGGTTGGACGGGGCTTGGAGCAACCTGGGATAGTGGGAGGTGTCCCTGCCCATGGCAGGAGTGGGACTGGGTGGGCTTTAAGGTCACTTCCCACCCAAACCATTCTGGGATTTCCAGTTGTTTAAGGATTAACAGAGAACGAAATTCCTGCTCGGTGCGGATTCCAGCTGTGAAAATCCTCTGTCTGCACAGAAATATTCCATCCTGGTTTTCCCTGGAAGACAAGCACAGGCCCGATCTGCTGCATCCCTCACCCCTCCCTCCCCCAGCCTTCCCTTCCCTGGAGCTGCTGTTTCCAATCACAGAATCCCAGGGTGATTTGGGTTGGAAGCGACCTTGAAGCCCATTCCATTCCATCCCCATGCCATGGACAGGGACACCTTCCACCAAAGCCAGGTTTCCCAGCGGGGCAGTCCCTGGGATAGGCAGTAAATTCCTGCTGCTCCAACGTGATGGATCACTTGGGATTTGGCAGCTTGGCTTCCCAAGTGGAATTACTGAGGGGGACAGGAAGGAGGGCAGGAATGGAGCTCCTCTTCCTGCTCCAAGGCAAAGTTCCCGAGCCTTGCTGCAGGCAACTGGCAGGGTGGGAGCTCTTCTTTCCTGGCCTGAAAAATGGGAGTAGGGAGCCAGAAAATGGGAGGAAAAGTGAATCAATCTGACTGCAGCAGGGCTCTGGAATAATTAATGAATAATGTGCATTGACCTGGTTAGGGGGTTGTTTACTGCATGAATGCATGGATTTAACTTCACTGGGAGCTGTAGGGGGAAAGCCTGGAAAGATTGGGAGGGGAAAATAAGGACTGGAAAAACTCCTGGCCTTATTAAAACTTGTTAAGAGACAATGTCAGGACAAGCAGATTTGCAGGCACAGTTAATTTGGCGGGAGAGGAGGATATTACATAAAGGAGACGGAGGAGTAAATTCCAGCATTCCTTTTTTCCACTGTGGGAACCTCCTGGTGGAGCTACTGGCACAGGGAGCACCCTGTGCAAGGGGGATTCACAGACAGACTTGTGTTCAGGAGTCCTTTATGTTCACCTGAGCTACAAATATTCTACAGATGTCTGGCAGATGTTTCCAAGGGAAACTGGCTGGGATTGATCCTCTGGAATGGCTGGATTTGCAAAACTGGCAGGATTTGGGAAAAATCTGGATGCGTGAAAGGCTTGAGAGAAATTTCAGCTCCCAAGGAGTCACCTGTCACCTCCTGGGGGGATGGTTGGGAAGGTTGAGAGAGGAAAGGAATTGAGTTTGGGAACGATCTTTCCCTTTAACTCTTACTCAGTGGGAGAGAAGGGATAATAGAAAAAAAAAATGGATAACAAACAAGAGATTCAGACATGAAAATTCAGATGCTGGTGGGAGTAGATTATGCAGCAGGAAACTATAGGGACATAATTATGTGAGATACCTAATTAGTGAGGTGGGAGGGTCTGGGCAGGCCTGCAGCTGTCTGGGAGGAGGAAGGAAAGGCTCGGAGGAAGCGAAGGGAAGGGGCAGCTGCTCCTTGGAGGAAAGGGGAATTTCTGTGTGGCTGTGTTGCTGTGGGTGTTTGGAGTGGTTAGTGGGAATTAGGAGATTTGGGAAGAGCAAGTTTTGTGGGTAAATCCCACAGGTTTGCAAGGGGCTGGTGGGTTTGAGTCAGGGATTGCCTGGATGGGATGGGATGGGATGGGAAGGCACTTCCTGGGAGGCCGCTGGAAGTGGCCTAAGCACAAGTGATCCCTGAATCCTTGTTATGGATCCCCTCAAACCTTAGATCCCTCTCTGACCACCTGGAAGGAGACTCTAGACAGGGAAGGGCCAGCCCTTTCTCCTGGGAATGACAGGAAATGGCCTCCCCATGGCCGAGGGGACAGAACAAGATGGTCTTTAAGATCAGTTCCAATCTAAACCATTCCATGATTCTGTTGATGGGATTTGGACCCTGGAATGGTTGGGTTGGATCCAGATCCCCCTGCACTGGGTGCTTCTGCTTGCACTGATGTGCAGGTGCTTGGAAACGAGGTGGGAGTGATTCCCCATCCCTCTGGATGGATCTGGTCCCGTTCCTGGTGTGCCCGACGAGCCCCTTGTCCAGGCAGGAACATTCCCAGCCCAGCTGGCCCGTCCTCCCTGGCAGGCAGGAAAGGAGCTGTTCATGGTCCCTGTGTGCCAAAGGCTGGAGCACGGATGTTGTGGTTGCTGTGAGATCCATTTGTCAATGGAAAGAGGATTGTGTGGCTGCTTTTTTGGGAATGGTGGGTTATTATTTCTGGCAGCATCACCACAAGTCCTTAAGGAAAGAGGCTGTGAAACTGTTTGGTGCAACAAGGAAATCATGGAATGCGGTAATTTTGCAGGGAAAGTTGTGGCACAGGGAGGATTTTAAAGGAATTCCTGGCTGAGAGAGTGGGGAGGCCCTGGTATGGAATTCCCAGAGAAGCTGTGGCTGCCCCTGGATCCCTGGCAGTGTCCCAGGCCAGGTTGGACGGGGCTTGGAGCACGCTGGGATAGTGGGAGGTGTCCCTGCCCATGGCAGGGGAGGCACTGGATGAGCTTTAAAGCCCCTTCCATCCCAAACTTCTCCATGATTCCATGAAAGGATTGCAATGGTGACATGGATGTGGCCATCCTGGACACGAGGGAAAATTCACGTCTCCGTGTTGTAAGCTCTGTAATCATGGATTTGGTTTTGTTTTAAGCTTCATGACATTGAGAAAATTCTGCTGCTCCTGGACTTCAATTCCTTGGACTTGGACTGGTGATTCCCACTCATGTTCAGGAACACAAATGGCTCATTTTTATCTCTTTTTTTCTTGCTGATGAGCTGCAGCAGAGGCCCAGGCTGGCTGCAGCAGGGGGGGATAATGAGGGATGGGTAATTCCCTGCTGATTGTCAGGATTACTCAGCTGCTGGAGTTAATCCAGCCCTCAGTCAGTCCAGAGTGGGAAGCTCCGCACTGGTGGTTGAGAAGGAAGGTTATGGAGTCATGGAATAACTGAGCGGGAAGGGATCCCGTCCGAGGATCATCCCGTCCAACCCCTGGCCCTGCACAGACCCCCCCAACAATCCCACCCTGTGCATCCCTGGGAGCGTTGTCCAAAGGCTCCTGGAGCTCTGGCAGCCTTGGGGCCGTGCCCATTCCCTGGGGAGCCTGGTCAGTGCCCAGCACCCTCTGGGCCTCTGGGGGAAGAACCATTCCTTGATATCCAACCTAAACCTTGCCTGGCACAGCTCCAGCCATTCCCTTGGATCCTGTCCCTGGTCACCAACGACTTGTGGGATGTCCATCCTTGTCTTTGCCCTCCCTGTTTTCATGGGCGCATCCTTAAAGCTCCACATCCACCTGGGAAGTACCACAGGGATGGTAGTGCCAAGCACCAGGGCTTCTCTCCCATCCCAGGCGACTCTGCTTTCCCTCTATCCCTGTTTGCAGCTCTGGCACCTCCAAAATCCAGCATGGGATGTCCTCACCAGTGCCGTGCTCTGAGCTGACCCATGCCTTGCATTCCTGTGGGCGGGATGATCCGGCTCTGGCACCCCCAAAATCCGGCATGGGATGTGCTCCCCAGTGCCACGCTCCGCGCTGATCCATGCCTTGCATTCCAGCCGGTGGGGTGATCCCGCTCTGCTGCCGTCATTGCTCCCAGCTGACATCAGCCCTGGAAGTGCTCAGGCTGTCCCTGGGGGCACAGCCAGGCACTGACTCATCCCTCTTTTATATAAAACTTTATACAGACGTATCCCAGTCCTCCAAGGCGCCTGCAGGGAGTGACTCATTCCGTCGGAGCCGCTGTGACAGGGACGGGCTCCAACCGAGCATCCAACAGCCCCATGGCAGAGGGAGAGAGGGGTTGTTCTCTGGAAAACACAGGGAAAACACAGGTTCCAGGTGTGTGTTAGTCCTGGTGAAGGCTTTATATCCTGCTGGCTGCTTTTCCCTAATTTTTTGGGTTTTTTTGAGGCTAAATCCTGGGTTTCCAGGGCAGGAGGCAGAGCCCAATGTGTTATCCCTGTCTCCCTGCTCCACAGGGATATCTGAGCCAAGACTTGTGTTAACACAAAGAGGTGAATGGAAATATTTTCTTTCTTCCCTGTTCTAGTGTTCCTGTGGGATTCTGCCCTGTCCCAGGAGGATTTGGCTTTGTTAGGCCTGGCCCAGCTGAGCTGGTGATTGTGTGGTGTGATAATTAGGCCACGCAGTTCAGGAGACTCTGGATGCTCAGGAATCCCTCAGGTCCAGGTCAGGCTGGTGGTAAAAAAACCCCAACAAATAAAGCGCCAAATTTTCCTTGGTGTGTTTTAGCCAGAATCAGCATTTCCATGTTTTTAAGAAAATTCCTCTTTGAGTAAAACCCCAAATGAACTGAATTTAACACAATGGAGTTTTTTTGGTTTGGGAGGAGGGAATTTCCACGGAGGAAAACAAAGGGCAGAACTTGTGGGGGCTCTCTGAAATGTTCTGAATTCCCTGATAACTCCCTAAAATCCGGAACAAGTGCCTTGATCTTTCCAAGGTGTCTTACTGTGGCCGCAGTCCTTCCCAGAGAAACTCCAGGGAAAACTTTTCCTTTGCTGACACCTTGCCTTGCCCTCTTGGTTCTTGCTTAGACAAGCTGCAAGCTCAGCTTTTCGCTGTTTTAGATGAGTCTTGGAATTTGGGATTTGAGCTTGGCCTGGAGTCAGAATGGGCTGTAAAAGCAAGGATCAATTCCCACGGAGTCGGACCTCAGCACAAATGGAGCATTTAAGGGATACCCAGGAATCACCTTTGCCTACGGAAGCATTTTGAGATGTTTGTTAGAAGCTGAGGGAATGTGACCTCTGTCCTTAAAAACACAACTCTGTTAACCAAGACTTTGACTCCCAGGTTTTCCCAAAGGGCACAGATTTCCACTCCTCTGCGCAAAAATCCGTTGTTTATCCAAAAGATAGAAAAGATTTCAATTTCCTGACCACCCTGCCAGGAAATCTAGATGGAAATATAATTCAATTTTCCAGCCCTTATCCAAACTTCACGGAAATCCAGTCTTGGAGCAGGTAAGGAGAGGGCACAAAGCAAATTCCAGCTCAGTTACAGGTCCTTTTCCTCTTCCCTTTTCAAAGGAATGATGTTCCCTGGCCCTGGTGTGAGGTGCACGCTCCATTGGCTGAGCTGCAGAAGAATTCCAGAACTTCCCATAATGAATTGCCCACTGAATTTGCCAGCTGGCAGCGTGTATCCAAGGCAGAACTTGCTGAAAGCAGTTATTCCTAAATTTTCCGGGATAAATGGGATCAGAGTCCTCTCAGCTGCTTTTGGCTGTTGCTTCCATTTACTTTTATTTTGTTCGGATGCTCCAGAATCCAACTTTCTACGCTGTTCCTTCCCAGATCCACAGAGTAATAAAACAGAAATATTCCCAATCCCACTCCTAGGAATAATTAAACCACAATTAAATGGATTTATAAACAAAAAGCAGAACTTTTAGTGGAGGCCCAAGGAGTTGGAGTCCATGTCTGAGGTGTACATAAATCATGGAATGATTTTGGGTGGAAGGGACCTTAAATCCCATCCCACCCATGCCATGGGCAGGGACACCTCCCACCATCCCAGGTTGCTCCAAGTCCCATCCAACCCGGCCTTGGACACTTCCAGGGATGGGGCAGCCACACCTTCTCCGGGAATTCCATTCCAGGGCCTCACCACCCTCACAGCCAAGAATTCCTTCCCAATATCCAACCTAAATCTCTCCTATTTTAGCTTAAAAGAGTTTTGTGTGTGTTTATGCTGGAAAAGGATATTTCAGCCCAAAAGGCTGTGCAAGGCCAGAGGAGCAGAATTCCTGCAGGGATTGCAGGGAGCCATGGCAGAGCTGAAACAACTGGCAGAGAAGCAGGGATGGGTCAGTGCTGTGAAGAAAAAGCTTTTATACAATATTTCATTTTTCTCCCCTTGATTTGAGTGCCTTTTCCCTTCACTGCTCCTTTTTTTACATAGCTCTGCATTCCTTTTTTTCCTTTTTCTTTATTATGGAAGGAATTATCCAACAAAAAGAGCAGCCCACACTCGAGTGCTCGAGCAAACAGCCCCGGAGCAGCAGCATTTGGAATTCTGGGCACAAAGAAATCATTCCTGGGCTGCTCTGTCCATTTGTCAGGATGTGAAATGCACCCTGACTCTGCTGTAAAAGCTGCAAAAAGCCATCTGCTCCCATGAATCCTGGTTTTTCCCAGCTCAGGGCCGGCTTGTGCGTCTTTGTTCCGGGCTTTTAAGGGAATCACGGCCTGGAAATGCTCGAGGCAGGTGGAGGAGAATCTCTGGGTGGATCTTCCTTTGTAATTGTCCACAGGGGGGTTTAATCCATCAAGAAGTGGGGGAAAGTGGTGAAATCCCTCCCTGCTGCTGCTGATTTCAGGGAAAAGTTGAACCTCCCTGAGGTGACGAGCAGGGGATTTGATCCTGGAGTGGAATATATGTGAGGAAAAGGAGGAATTGTGGACTTTTTATGGATCTCTTTGCTGTGAGAGTGGGGAGGCTCTGGCACAGGTTTCCCGGAGAAGCTGCGGCTGCCCCTGGATCCCTGGAAGTGTCCAACGCCAGGTTGGACAGGGCTTGGAGCACCCTGGAATAGTGGAGGGTGTCCCTGCCCATGGCAGGGGGTGGGAATGGGATGGGATTTAAGGTCCCTTCCAATCCAAACAATCCTGGAATTCTCTGACTTGCACAGACTGTTCAAACTTCTTTTTCCTGCCGTGTTAGCAAAAAAAAAAAAGTGAAACACAACTTTTCCAACCCAGCTGCCCCCCTGTGCTTTGAGAGTTCCCAGGCTTTGCTTGAGGAACACTCGGAAGTGGTTGGATTTTCCTGTCTTTTCCGGGGTACCTCAACATTCCTGATTTTGCTGTCACACGTGGAGTTTTACAGCTTGGAAGGGAAGTGCTGAACAAAGCAGGATCCGCAGAGCCCACGTTTGCAGGCACCCAGCAGAACTCGTGATGAATCCCTATGAAAAATTTAGTGCTCTTTTTATTTTGATTTTTTTTTTTTAACGTCTCGCAGCCTTTTGCCAACGCTCAAAGAGCACAAAAGCTTTTGTTGTACAGGACTTGTGAAAACGCTGCTGCTTTTATGTGAAACAAGTCTGAGCTGGCAGTTTTGGGGGGTGGAGGGGAAGTGGCCACATCTGGCTGACTAAAATGGCATTAAAAACGAGGATTAAAGCTCTCCTGGGTGTTGATTTGTGAGACAATCCTTTGATGGAGGATCTGAACAAGTCTGTAAAATGACTTTACAAGTCCCAATAACTCTGTCGTGTGTCACTCAGCACTCCAGCAACATTTGGGGCTTTATTTGATACCCTTTTTTTCCCTCTACACATTGTGGTAAAATGAAAATAAAACCCTTCAAGGTCCCTTTTGGTCATTACTGCTCTTTAAATTACTGCGCAGTTACTCCCAATTTTTGCCTCATTTCCATGGACAATTTTCAGCCTGTGAAAAATTCTTTATGGGCAGAGGTTGGATGCTGAAGGACTTGGATAAAACTTCCAATCTGTTGTCCAAGGTCATCATTTTAGTGGTAGTAAAATGCAGTTCTGCAAATTCTTTGGCGTTGAAGCTGCTTGAGCCAGGTTGGCCAAACCATTGGATAATTTTATCCCTGAAAATGGGACGGATGTTTATAAGCCCTTAAAAATGGCCTTGGGAATGATGTCAGTGAGATATTTTTTTTTCCTTTTTAAAAGAGGAAAAATAGATATCTGTACACAAATTTTGTAATTTTTTTTTCCCCCTCTAAAACATTGTGCAAAATTCTTGTTGGTTTTAAGCCGAGGAATTGACTCATTTCCTGCTCTTCAGAGGAAAACCCCAACCTGCTAAAGGGCAGGAAATTGGGAAGG
Organism: Atrichornis clamosus; assembly: GCA_013400975.1. NCBI lineage: Eukaryota > Metazoa > Chordata > Aves > Passeriformes > Menuridae > Atrichornis > Atrichornis clamosus. The sequence goes on along the minus strand of WBMZ01004485.1, from coordinate 48,297 downwards.
GTATGTCCAAGAAATAATAGGACCTCATGGCTTGACTCAGAGGTTTTGGATGGATTATCACTGAACTGGGAGAGGAACAACTCGACTGAGGCTGAAATAACATCAAAATAACCCAGAAATCAGCCAGGTGTCACCTGCTGGTGACACTTGTGGGTGTCACAAAGCCATTCCCTGTTTTGTTCCTCCTCTTTCCTACTTATTCCTAATTCTGTGGATGTCAGCGTTGAAGGCTTCTGTGGGGAGCTGAGCTTTCAAGATTGCTGCATGTAGAACAAGTTTTCTCCCTCTGGAAAATGATAATTCAGGATAATTGAACAGGGTGCCCAGAGCAGCTGTGGCTGCCCCTGGATCCATGGAAGTGTCCAAGGCCAGGTTGGACGGGGCTTGGAGCAGTCTAGGATAGTGGGAGAGTGTGGAATGGGATGGGATTTAAGGTCCTTTCCCACCCACTGTGATTCTATGAGAATCCTTCTCCCTGAGTCCCCCATTTTTGGATCTCAGGACACAGTCCTGGATGCATTTCCATGAGCAGCATGTGGGTGAGTTTGTCTTTTAGGGAAGTTGCTTCCTCCAAATGTGTTTCCTCAAAAAAATAAATACCTAAAGTGATAAAAAATCGAAATCTTTTGATTCCCAGATCCTTTCTTTCTCCCCAAACCATATTTATTAAAATGAATTATTATAAATTATTACTCCTCTAAGAGAGTGCTTTTTGTTTTCCAATTAATCTTCCAAATCATTTACCTCTTTCCTTCCCTTAATTTTTTTCTCTACATCAAAGGAAGTGCCCAGACTTCCCAAGTCCCTCCAGGACACACATTTTCCTGAGCAGTTTATCTGGGATGGACACAATGGATATCCCTGGGTGCCAAACCTTGCTGGATCCCGTTGCACTACGGAGCACCGGAGTGGCAAAAAGATGCTGCACGTAGAGGACAAGGAAAATCCTCGGGATCTGATGTTTCCTTGAGGGTGACAAGCCCTGTGGGATCATCCCTGTGCTGGCAGCACTCGGCTGTTCCATAAATCATAGAACTGATTAAGGTTGGAAAAGACTTTTAATATCGTAAAGTCCAGTCATCAACCAGCACCACCACCGTGGTCACCATTAAACCACGGCCCCAGGTGCCACATCCATGTGTTTTTTGAACACTTCCAGGGATGGGGACTCCACTCCTTTCCTGCCCCTGCCGNCTCCTTTCCTGGGCAGCCCCTTCCGAGGCCTGACCACCCTTTCCACGAGGAAATTCCTCCTGATGTCCAACCTGAGCCTCCTTTGAGGCCGTTCCCTCTCCTCCTGTCCCTGTTCCCTGGGAGCAGATCCCAAATCCCCAATCCTGGCTGCCCCCTCCTGTCAGGGGCTTGTGCAGAGCCAGAAGGGCCCCCCTGAGCCTCCTTTGCTCCAGGCTGAGCCCCTTTCCCAGCTCCCTCGGCTGCTCCTGCTGCTCCAAACCTTCCCCTTTGGTGTCTTCCTCAGTGCTGGATCCATGACTCCCTCCAAGATCTCTGCTCCAGGCATTGGGACATCCCAGCCCCAAATTTGTGCTATTCTTTGAGGGAATGTTCAATCCCTCAAATCCTACCTTGGTTTTCCAGCCAAACAGCACGTTTTGAGTCCATGCTGGCCAAAAGCCCTCAAAGAGGTGATAAAACCTTCCTGGGCTTTGAATTTGGCCCCAAAATGTTTTAATGCCAGCAGGTTCTGCTGATGCTCCTTTCCCATGGTCTGGAATTAATACATGAAGCTGCTCTGCATTTTTATTTCTCCAGGTGCCATGAAACCCCTTGGGCATCTCTCTGCAAGAGTGGTTCCCATCCTACAAAATACATCTGCTTCCAGGCATTGGAGCTTGAGGAAAAAAGTTCCAGCAAAAATTTATGAAGATGTCTTTATGACGAAAGCTGAGTACACAGAGTGCCTTTAAAGTTATTGGATGTCCATTTTTCCTGGGAAATGCAGAGGAATATTTTTAAACCCCAGGAATTTTTTCAAGTAGCAGGATTTATGCACAGTTTGGCATTGTCGGGGTGTTTATCCCACATGAACTCTTTGGAAGATTTGTGGAGGGGTTTATTTTTAAAATTTATTTATTTATTTTGCTTTGTTTTGTTGTGTGATTTAAATTTTTTTTTCTTTAATTTTCTTTTTCTTTCTAAAGGCCGTGATGTGTGGGCAAGAAAAAAACCCCGAAGTTCCTCGTGAGCTGCATCAGGAAATCTGGAGGCAAGAAGCAAATTTTCCAGTCCTGGAAGCAGAAATGTTTATGGATCTGCAGGGTCACTGGGCCTGGCAGCTGACTCAGGAGAACCTGGAATCCCTGGAGTGCCAGGCTGGGATTGACCTAAGCAAGGTCCTGGAAAATGAGCTTAAAAAAGAACAACCTTGCCAGAGTGGAGTTTTCCTTGTTTAGGGAACAGAATCTTTATTGCTGGAGGTAAATTGGCTGTGGCTGGTTGGCTTTCATCTGCTTTCCTGGCTTTTACAGAGCATTCCTCAGATGTTTAAGGAATTTTAAGGGAAATGGAGCTGTTGTGCTTCCTACAGGAAGCCCTGGCAGGTAATCCTTGGGGATGTGGCTGTTTTCCCTTTTTGACCTGTGCTTGACATTCCCTGTGCCAAATCCTTCTCCTCTTCCCTCCCTGCATCCTCTGCCCTTCCCAGTCCCACCGGCAGCGTTTCCATGGCTCCCACCACAAGGATTTTGCTGGTGGGGTACCGGGAATTTGTCCCTCAAGGATTTTAAACACAGGTTCAACTTTTCCCTTGGATTTACCACTTGGCTCTGCCCTGCCAGGGGCTGGAATGGCCTTTCAGAGCAGCCTGGGAATATCCCAAGGTGTGTTCCAGCTTCCCAGATGAATCCCTTGGTCCGTGGGCAGGACAAGGGACGACCCTGGCTGGGTTCATTAAGGCTCAAGGATTTTTTAATCTTGGGCTGTGAAATCAATCCAAAGGTTCTGATTGGGATTATGGGAAAAGCGTAGGAAAAGTTTTCTTGGGGCTCTGCAGGACTGAAGACCAGAGAGCTCAGAGCCCCTTCCAGGGCCTAAAGGGGCTCCGGGAGAGCTGGAGAGGGACTGGGACAAGGGATGGAGGGACAGGACACAGGGAATGGCTTCCCACTGCCAGAGGGCAGGGATAGATGGGATATTGGGAAGGAATTCCTGCCTGTGAGGGTGGGGAGGCCCTGGCATAGAATTCCCAGAGAAGCTGTGTCTGCCCCTGGATCCCTGGAACTTGAGGCCATTCCTGCTCATCCTGTCCCTGTTCCCTGGGAGAAGATCCAACCCAAGGCCATGTTGGACAGGGCTTGGAGCACCCTGGGATAAAGGGAGGTGTTCCTGCCCATGGCAGGGGTGGAAGTGGATGGGATTTAATGTCCTTTCCTACCCAAATCCTTCTGGGATTGCCAGAACTCCATTTTTTTCCCCGGCAGCACCTCTGCCAGGCTTGCTTTGCTTCTCATCTGCCTGAGCTTCCTTTAGTGCCTTCCTTCACTCCAAACCTTCCCATTCCCTAAATTTACTGCATCATGAAAGACAACATTCTGTAAAACGCTTTCTGACTTTCCCAACCTTTCATCCTGTTAATGTCACTGAGATGAGTGGGAACTGGGAAGGCAGGAATTATGCATGCCAAGAAAAATTAGGACACACTTCAAAGAGGAAGGGACTTGACCTTCAGACTGTGGGGGAATTCCTCTGGAAGCTGGAATATTGTTAGATGCTCCAAGTTTTCTTCACCAGGAAGGGTCTGACCTTGAGGATCACCTTGTGCCTGAGCCGGGAGATCATTTGTGCCTCCAACAATTCCTGCTTCCAACTCCAGGTGCCATCACAAAAAACCAGCCCCCTCAGGGCTGCCAGCTCTGTCTCCATCTGATGGAAATGTCACTATTTCCACAAAATCCAGAAGATCCATGAATCCCACAACATTTTCCCTGCCTCAGTGCCTCAAAATGTTCCAATGAGGAGGCAGGGCCACATTTTGTTCCCAGCAAGAGGAAAAGACAGGAGGGAACAAATCAGCTTTTCCAACGTGGGAAGAACAGATTTAACTTCTTGAACCAGCTAAGAAGTTTAAAACTTAAAGTATTTATTTATTTTTTAAGAGATCCCATCCCTCACCTTGGTATTTAGGTTGGGGAGAGCCCCTGATTGCAGAGGGATGACTCAGGTTTCCCAGGGAAAGCCAGGATTAAATATCCAGCTGAACACGTGGAAGGGAACAAGGGGTGATTTTTCACTGGAAGTCGATGTGGAAAAGTCTAAAATAAACCCTCTTGCAGATCATTTGAGTGACTCTCTTGACCAGTGGTGGTGTGAACCTGTGGCCAAATCTCCTTTGGGTTCTTCCTTTTTGGGTCTGGGTCATAAAAATTCCAGTATCCATAAAATCACTGGGAAGTTGCTTTTGTAGAAATCACATTAATGCAGTATTTTTACTCACAATAATTTGATATTTTTTTTTTTCCAGAAAACATTTTGAGTGTGAAAGGGATAGATTTGGTTGTGGAGGGACAATTACTTAATTTCCAACTATTTTTTACATGAGAAACCAAAAGCCACCAAGAATCCCAATCCCAAACCAAAAAAACTAGAGGGAATGGAATTTTGTGGCACCTCACACAAGGTGCCAGGATGAAAATCCCACTCAAAGCTTGAGGAATTCTCTTTCCTGATAAAGAATGGAAAGGGTGTCAGCAGTGACATGGATGAAGCAAGCAATGGTTGCTTTATTTTGCAGTTTAGAGACCTCTGAGAGAGATTTAAATTGAAATTCTGTCTTTGGGGTCTCTTTTTCCCCAAGTTTTTAGTCAGTGCTGTCTCAGCGAAGTTATTAAAGATAAAACACTTCCCAGAGGAGCAAGGATTCCCTTTTAAGGGCAGGAGAATCCTGTTTGGTGGGTGGATAATCTCCACTAAATGTTTCCAGAACCAACGGGAATGTTTAAGGGAGTCAAGGGAGCCATGGATGGGGTTGCCTTGAAGCACAAACCAATCTCTTCCGGAGTCCCAAACCTGGAACAAATCCCACTGCTCCTTTCCATTCACCACTCTTGGCTCCTCTCCTTCAGAAGAACTCTCCTGGCACTGGAATTTCATTGTGAGCTGGGAGATTTGGAGAACCCAGGAATTTTGGGAACCCTGGGTGGCCACAAATCCACAGCAACTGCAGCAGCTCCTGTGCCCCACGGAGCTGAGGCACGGCCAGGAATTTTTGTGAGGCGCTGCAGCGTTGGAGCTTCTCCTGAATCCTTTGAATCCCTGGGATCTGCGAGGTGGTTTGGGAAATCCTCAGCAGGCATTACCCACTTGGATTTGAGCATCCTGCAGTTTTAACTGGAGCTGTGGGATCCGCCTGAGTTTGACAACTCCGTCCTGCTGCCGCTGGAAGCACCTGGAATGTTGAATCCCTTTCCTGCTGTGTTGTTGTTCTTCCCTGGCTCCCTGCTGCCCTAATTGCTGCTCACTGGTGCCAGCGATCCGGGAGAGCCATGAAAACCACGGGAATTTGGGAACGGAGCAGTGTTTGCTCAGATCAGTCCCATTGTGTTGTCTGCTCTGAGCCCCGAAAGGATGAAACCCAGAGGGCTGCCGTGCTTGGATGGGTTTGGAATGAGCTCCTGTCAGCCTTTCCTCAACTTTTCCGTGGATTTATCTCAGCAGCCTCTCTGCTCCCTGAGCACAAAGTCCATTCAATCCCTACACAGCACATTTATAGTAACTGGTTTTTAAAATTTCTTTTTATTTTTTATTATGATTTGGCAGGGAGCTCTTGGAACATCCTGAAAGTCAGCATTTATTTCTTTTGTTTTCTGAGGCATTCAGTGAATTTCGTCAGAATTTCTCAAAGTGTTTTAAATAAATCCAAAGCTCCCTATTCCCTTTAGGTCTGACAGCCCTTTTTAGAATAGTAATTATTTAGTGATAATTTAGTCATTAGTTCTTGAAGAGTTCATCCCTTAAGAGCCCCTAAAGAAGGGGCAGTGGAGGGGCAGCTAAAGCAGAAACTTTTTAAAAGCAGCACAAATACCTGAAGAGGTTTCTTTGGTTTGGGTTGCTTTTAATTTGTAATTCTTTGTTGATTTGTGCTTTTTAAAAGTTAAGATCATGCTTAATTTAAACTGCTTTGTAAGAGATACTCGGAGGTGAGGGTGATGCTCATCCTTGTGGAATGATTGTCCAATTGTCTCAGTTTTCCAGTTTCCCATTCCTCCTCCGTTTGGTGGGGAAGATTTTTGATTCAACAGGACATAAAAAGCACTTATTTGAACACCCAATACTTTTGTGTGCACGCTTAGGAGCGCACGTGGCATAAAAAAAGGGAATAATGCTGGAAATGGAAGCGACTCAGGAGTGATAAAAGCTGTTTTTCAGGGGCTGTATAAACACATTTCAATTTTTATTGGCAGCAAAGTAATCTTCTTTTTTTTTTTTTGACACTTGAGGCTTGGCTGATGGTAGCAGCAGAAAAAGTCTCGTGAGCTTTCATTAGGATGAGATATACCTAAAAAAATATTGGGAGTGAAGGGGAGCATCTCTCCCCCTAAATTGCACTCATATCTTGGCTGGAAGTTTCATGGGTGGAAAGTAATTGTCAACATCTTTTCAAATTCTCCAAAATGCAGGCAAATTTGTGCCTTAGTGCAATAAAAATAAAATGTGATAATGTATCCATCCACTTTCCTGCCTTTTACGGACTGATTTGCACAGATTGTGTGAAAGCCTTTTTGTTACCTTTTCATCAGGAAAAATGGGAGCTCTTGGGAGGCTTGGTCCGTGCTGAGCCAACTCCGGGAAGATTTGCAGGCAACTTCTATAATTCCTGTGATTTTTAATGGTTTTTAGCTGGGTGTGAGAAGTGGGAACCTTTCTCCTGGATGGATTTCTCCGAATGAGTCTCTTTGTTTTTAAACAAATTATTTCCTACATTTGTTGGATTCTGTGTTCACAGAATCAATGAATGCTTTGAGTTGGAAAGGGACCTTTGAAAGGTCATTTAGTCCAATCTTCTGCCACGGGCAGGGACACCTTCCACTACCCCAGGTTGCTCCAAACCTCATCCAACCTGGCCTGGAACAATTCCCGGGATGGGGCAGCCACGGTTTCTCTGGGCACCCTGTGCCTGTGTTTTACCACCTCAACAACACCCACGTTGTGTCTGTTCTTCCTGAAAAATCAAAGTGATCTTCGCAGCCTTTCCTGGCAACTCTTGGACAGCTTAGTGGAGTAGAGGTGGCAGAGTTTTCCCAAAATTTGCATCTCCTGCAGGGCAAATCCTGACCTGCTCCCTGCAACAGCAGCCGAGGGCAGGTTGTGGAATGGCCACTGATGTAGGAACAGGCGGAAAACTGTTGGGTGTTTTGGGATAATTCACTCTCTGCCTGCTGAAGGTATCCTCGGCCAAAGATAAATCCATGACTCCTGAGATGAATTCTGCCCAAAGCAGCTGGAGATGGGCAGGGATTCACTTTTCCAAGCAGCCACAGGAACGAGGCGGCGCCGGTGCCGGCATCACCCCGAATTCCTGGAGTTCCCTGGACCAAATGCCAATGATGTGGCATTTCCTCCTATTCCCAACTTTTGAGTTATGCTGCCTGGTACCCTTGGAATCCTTTGGTGGGATTGCAGGATGATTCAGCACTGGAAGAAGTGATGATTTCTCCACTGCCGTCGATGCCGCCTGGATTTGTCCGTTTGCGGCGCAGGATAAAGGAGGTCGGATGGTTCCCAGCTGGAAAACGAGGCAGATTCGTGCAGGGAAGAGATAACAACGTGGTCATGCCGAGTTTTAGCTTGTGGTGCCTGGAGTGACTCCCTTGCAAAGTGTGGAATCATCCCAGGTCGGTTTGGGAGGGATTGGCGTGCAGGAGAAGGGTCTTTTCCAGTCTCCGGCTCTGGAATGAGGAACAGTGGATGGAAGACGGGGTGATGCCCCCTCTCTCTCTCTGTCTTTTTAATGAGATTGGAATGTGGGAAATAAACAGGTCTGGGTTTAATCCCAGTTTGGATGAGATGGAGACCAAAGAGGAGTCATCAAAAATCCGTGCAAGTTCAGCTCTCAGCTTCCACCGCTGGAGAGAAAGGATCTGGAATGAGGTAACGATGTCATCTGTCCTCTTCCTAAACTCATCCCACAGAATTTGTGTCCAGCAGATTGAGGGTTTCACTGTCCTCACATTTCCCCTTTTCCAGGGATTTCATTCTGTGAAATGATCTGTAAAATGTAGGGATTTTACGGGAGGTTTTTTCCGGAGGGAGAAACCAGGCTTGGAGAGCAGAGCAGGAGACTCGGATGTGATGTCCCACAGGTCCTGGAAGAGAGGATGAGGATGGGCTGAGGATCAGAGTGCCAAAAAGCAGCAATTTCCAAAAATAGGGAAGAGGAAAATGGATTCAGGGCTTGGCTGCCTGGAGGGAGGAGCCGTGCAGGTTTCTGGTTATTCCTGGCAGGGAATTTGGCAGACCTGCCTGTGGGAAATGTATCCATCCCACGGGATAAATGGGGTTTGCAGCTCTGGAAATCCAAAGAGATGCAGAATGATCACAAGAACCAGCAAACAAATGGCCAGTTTGCAACTGGGAGGATTGAAAGCCACCAGTGACAATTAATTAGGATTTTTCTAGTTATAAACAAGTGGGAAACCCCAGTGATTGCCTGGAATCTCTTCACCAATCCTTAAAAATCAGGCTTTATGGAGAGATAATCTGATTTATATTATTTCAAATGAAAACAAACTTGCTTCTTCAATTTTAAAATGCAATATTTAAAAAAAATATAATTCCCCTGTCGCAAAGCCCACGAGCTTTTAATTAATATTAAGATCACATTATTATAATTTAGTTTTAAAAGTAAAATTATTTCAAGGTCCTTCCTTTTTCTTTCAACCTTAGTACTTTGAAAATACAAAACATGGAATTATTAAGGTTGGAAAAGCCTCTAAAACCACTGAATCCAGCCATTCCCTCAGCACTGCCAAGGCCACCACTGATCCGTGTCCCCAAGTGCCACATCCACAGGGCTTTAAAATCCCTCCAGGGGTGGGGGCTCCACCACTGAATATCCCGGTGAATGGAGCACTGGGAAAACTCAGTTTAAGAATCCTCCCCCCGCTCCCAATGCTTGGAGATTTTGAAGCAAATGCCCCCAAAACCTCAAAACAAGCCAGGACTATTCATAAACGAGCTGATTTAATTCTCCTCAAACCCAGAGCTCAGCTTTTACACCATGATAAATTACAATTATTGCAATCCCTGCTTTTTTTTTCCAAGCCAATAAGCTGCAATCAGTTATCCAATAACACCCCAGGCAGGCTGAATAATTCAGTCCCATCTTTCTTCTCACATTGGGAGCCTTTGGAAACAGACTGATCCCTATCTCCTGCTCCAGCCATGAAGGTGCCATTTAAAACCGGCTGGCAGCTTTATGCCTCCCGAAGGATTCCACTGGGGAGAGAGAAATGCATCCCTGAAGTTCTTAGTCGTGAATTCCAAAGGAAAGGAAAGCAGTGGATTGGCATCTTTCAGATCAAACCCCTTCATTAGTTTATGTTTAGGTGAAGCTCGTTTTGGGTCAGAGAGCAGAGTCTCATCCTTATCCCAAGGATTTGTCCATGTTTTTCTTGGAGACCTGACCCTGATTGTTGTTTTTTCCCTTTGGTGCAGTTCTCACACCTGCATATACTGCACTCTTATACAGAGTCAGTATAAAATTAAAGGGTTTTATGGGAATGGGCTGTTTTCCCCCCAGTATTCCAGGTGAATTCCCAGTTTTAGAGTTCTCTATCTTTGTCTCTCCGTGTGCTCTCCCTCATCAGCTGGAGCTGAGCAATCTCTTGGTTATTGATAAGACAGAAGACATCTGCCAGAGGTGGGGGTCCAATCAAAGCTTATCATCCAGCAGGGAACAGAGGTTCCTCTTAGGAATAAACACTGCATCCAATATTGAACATCTCCATCCTGAGCCTTCCTTTGTGCTCCCACAGGTAAATCCAAAGCATTTCTGCGTGGAGAGGAAGGCGTGGATCCTGTCCCTCTGCCTAGTCCTGGAGACATCTGGAATGCTGTGTCCAGCTCTGGGGTCCTCAGGGCAGGAGGAGCTCCTGGAGTGGGGCCAGGGGAGGATGAGGAAGGGCCTGGAGCCTCTCCCTGCCCGGGGAAGGCTGAGGGAGCCGGGGCTGTTCAGGCTCCAGAGCAGCCCCAGCTGAGCGGGGCCCTCATCCCTGGGTGTCCCCGTGTGCAGGGAGGGGCAGGGCTGGACCAGGATCTGCTCCGGGGGGCCTGGAATGGCTCCAGGGGAACGGGCAGGGGCTGATCCCAGGAAGTTCCCCCTGGACAGGAGGCAGAACTTCTTCCCTGGGCAGAGCCCAGCGAGGGGCTGGAGTCTCCTCCCTGGGATATTCCAGAGCCCTCTGGACACAATCCCTGCCCTGTGCTCTGGGATGGCCCTGCTGGAGCAGGAGTGGCACCAATGACCCCCTGTGCTCCCTTCCAGCCTGAGCTATATCCTGGGATTCTGTGGGGGGCCTCAGCCAGCTCCCTTTGCTGTTTGCTCCTGGAACAAGTGATCCTGAGCCTACCAACCATTCCATCCAGGCCTGAATTGGATTCCAGCCTGTTCCATAAATATTTCCACAACAAACTTCCTCCTGCATGCATTCCCTCCTCCAGGAATGCAGATAATCCACAATTAGAATGGCCTAAAAAAATGACATTTGTTGTTTTACTGCTCTTTTTTCCACAGAAAACCTTGCAAGCTTCTGTTTCCTGGGAAATTTTCCTGTGCGTAGGGAGAGGTTTTGTGACAACTCAAACAAAAGCCAACATCTCACCATTCAACACCCGACTGGGTTTAAACAAAACCAGACCCTTCAGCTTTTCTGCTGTGTTCTCTGCAGGCCTGAGTTCTGTGACCGTCCCTGTAGGAGGTGAAAGCCAGATTATTATTATTATTATTATTATTGTTATTATTATTTTCTTTTAGCTAAACTGAGGAGTTTTTCCTGACAGAGAGAACAAAACCTTCTCCTTGTGTCGAAAATCAAATCCAAAAGAAAAGCAGATCTAAACCTGAAAAGTTTCTCTCCTGCCTGTGGTGGGGCTGGACTTTGGCTTTTGGCAATTTTCCTGTGCAGGAAATGAGGACAGTCTATAATGCAGAATTTTCCTTGGAATGTTGTTTCCTTCCAAAGCCATATTTTCATTGAAAATGGAATTGGATGGTAAATTCTGTCTCCTGGAAAGGGACTTTCTACAAGGGCGTGGAGTGACAGGACAAGGGGGAATGCCTTTAAATTGAAAGGGATCAGGGTTGGATGGGATATTGGGAAGGAATTCCTGGCTTTGAGGGTGGGGAGGCCTTGGCACAGAAAAGCTGTGGCTGCCCCATCCCTGGAAGTGCCCAAGGCCAGGTTGGGTGGGGTTTGGAGCACCCTGGGATTGTGGAAGGTGTCCCTGCCCGTGGCAGGGAGTTGGAACAAGGTGAGCTTTAAGGTCCCTTCCAACCCAAACATCCTGGAATTCTGTGGAATTTGGTGCTGAGCTCCAGCGCTGAGCCCTGTAGGATGCTCAGAGCGGGGTGTAGGGATGGGCACTCCTCCAACCCCCCAATTTTGGGAACAGGAGCAGCTCTGTGTGTCTGTGTCGCACCCCTGGGGCCAATGCCTTGCTCACTGCTCCTGGTGAGGAGGAGGAGGAGGAGGAGGAGGAAGTCAGAAGAGAGGGCTTGGCCTCCAGAGGAAGCCCAGGGGAGGATTCCATTTTTTCCTGAGAGCCAAGGAAAAGGGAGAAGTGTCTGGCTGAGACAATTCCCTCCCTTCATGCACGACAAAAGCACAAAGAGCGGTTTCTGTCAGCTTCGCAGCTCCTCGCTCCTGATCACCCTCACATTATCAACGAATAAGATAATGAGGGCCATTAAAACAATTTTCCATCAAGGTTAATAGATGAATAGGACAATTTCACGTTGACACATCCCCAGGATGAATCCTGCAGGGTGCTCAGCCAGCTGTCCCTTTCCCAAGGATACCTTCAAGGATGCTCAGCATCCACAGCTGCCCTTGGAAAACCCCGGGCTCCGTTTTGATTCTCCCTGAAAGCTTCATGTCCCTGAAATATTGAAGTTACTTGAAGAAGTGCAGGGACACAATTCCCGCTCTGTGTCCCACTTCATGTAGCGTTAGTGGCTTGGCCACCTCGTGCTCCATGAATAATGGAAATTGGGATCCTGCAATGTTTACAGGAATAAAAGCACGGCCTGAAGTGCGGCTCTTTGTCCCCCGTGTTATCTGTGAGTGCTCCCACAGCCACTGGCTGTTTGCAGCGATGCTTTTGAGCCTTGCATGAGCTGCATGATGAAAATGGGGTTTTGTTTCCAGAACGGAAAGATGTATTTCCTTGCTCTTTTTCCCAGTTACAAGGAGTTTAAGTGATGCAGCGAGGGAGCTGCTCTAATTCCATGTGCTTTGGCAGCCGCCTGGTATTCAGACACAGGGAAAGGAGCTGTTTGGAAACAGAACGTGGAAGTTTTGTCCAAACTGGTGAACGTCTGGGGCTTTAGGAAAAAGGGAGAGTGTCCTGCAGGTTGAGGGAGGGATTCTCCCCCTCTACTCTGGTCTTGTGAGATCCCACCTGGAATACTGTGAATATTTGTGGTGTCCCTAAAAAAAGGACACGGATCTGTTGGAGCAAGTCCAGAGGATGCCATGAAGTTGGTAAAGAACTGGAGCACTTCTGGTATGGACACAGTTTGGGAAAGTTGGGAATGTTCAGCCTGGAAAAAAGAAGGTTGTGTGGAGAACATCAGAGCAACATTCCAGGATCTGTAGGGGTTACGGGGGAGCCAGAGAGGGATTGTTCACCAGGAATGTAGTGACAGGAAGAGGGGGAATGGCTTCAAGCTGAAAGAGGGGAAATTTAGGTTGGATACTGGGAAGGAATTCCTGGCTGTGGGCGTGGTGAGGCCCTGGCACAGGTTTCCCAGAGAAGCTGTGGCTGCCCAATCCCTGGAAGTGTCCAAGGCCGGGTTGGACGGGGCTTGGAGCACCCTGGGATAGTGGGAGGTGTCCCACAGCAGGGGTGGGAATGGATGGGATTTATAATCCCTTCCAACACAACCCTTTCCATGATGCCGTGACTCATCCCGTGTCCGTAGGGAGCAGGGTGAAGGAGCAGCAGGCAGAGGAGAGGGGCTGAAGGTGGGAAGGGCCTGTCTGTGCCTCTCCTGTCCAAATCCATCCCTTGACTTTCCAGCTTTGCTCTTTTTGGGCTGAGTGAAGCCCAGCACAGGGAAAGCGGCTCCACCTTTTCCACAGGACTTGAGTGAAACTCAAGTGCTTAAAAACAATCCCATATATTCTTTACAAACAGTTTCCACCAGGATTTTCTTCTCAGTGCTGGAACACCTTCACAGAGCTTGGCTTTTGGCTCCAAACTTGAGCCCTTTTGGATGGTGATTTTTGCTCGTGTTTCTGGGGAAACCTTGTAAAGCTGCAAACAGAAACTTTGGAAAACACAGGATTTTTAAGATATTGAGGCCATTATTTTTGAAGGATGGGTGGTTCAGGGATGCAGAAGTCCCTGTAACACCTGTGGGGGTGTGAACCACTCCTCTGCAGTGCTCCCACGACCAACATCTGTGGCTTTTCTCTGGTGACAGCAACAAGGAACTCCGAGTTCAGCAAAGTGGCCCTGAAATTTGGGACATTTGGCCGGGCAGATCAGACAGGCTGGAGATAAAAAACTCCCTGGATTTCTTCTAAGCATGCAGACTCCAGCTCCCAGAACAAATTCAGCAGTGTCTGTGGTGCCTGGCTGTGTCCTGAACTCCTGCTGACGTGGTGGCTGCACTGATTAACCCCCGGGGTTTTGGGGTCAGCAGGGCAGGCAAGGCTGAGAACAGAGCTGAGAAAATGCACCCAAAATAACCCAGAAAGCACAAACATCATCACAAACCTCATTTGTGCTCTGGAAATTCCCAGGAACAGCCCTGCATGGGCAGAGGGAGCTCTGGACACAGGCAGGGAGAGAAATACACAGGCAGGAATCGGTAGGATAAGGGGGAATATTTTTTAGCTAAAAGTGGGGAGATTTAGGTGGGATATTGGGATGGAATTCCTGGCTGTGGGGGTGGGAAGGCCGTGGCACAGGTTTTCCAGAGCAGCTGTGGCTGCCCCATCCCTGGAAGTGTCCAAGGCCAGGTTGGATGGGGCTTGGAGCACCCTGGGATAGCGGAAAGTGTCCCTGCCCATGGATGGGTTGGAATGGGATGAGATTTAAAACCCCTTCCAACTGCAACCATTCCATGATTCTACAGAGCCTGGATGACCTCAGGATTGTTCTCCTGCTGAGGAAATGATTTCCACACATTGCATGTGGATATAGGAACCTCAAATCAGCTCAAACCCCCCTGCAGGCTCTCGAGCCCCCGCTCAGATCTCGTTTGGAGTGTGATTTATAGTCAGTAATTAAACACTTCAAATAGGTGCCTCCCCTGCGTGGCTTGAAAACTGCCTGAACCTGCTGCTCTTCCTGGATGGTTCTGCTTTACAACAGCAAAATATCTTTTATTTCCTTCTTGAGCTGTGAAGAGATCCCCGAATGCTGCTCTTTGCTCACAGGCTGGCAGCCACCGCCGCCCTGCAAGTGAAAAGCTGAATCATTCAAGGAACTGCCGGGTTGAAACCCGCTCCGGAGCCTCATCAATTAAAAACAAAAGCTGGAAATAGCTCGAGCCCCCGAGGAATTTTTTCCACTCACAAACCCCCGTGTTCGGCTCCTAATTCCTCTGAAAAGGAATAACGGAGCAAGAAGGCTGGGTTTGGGTTTATCCCGCCGCCAGTGCGTCCGGCTGGGTTGATTCCATGGGAGTAAATGGAGTAAAAATGGAGAAATAAAGCTGAGGAATTGTTGTCGTGGTTGGGTGTTGGGAGCCTTCCATAAAATTCTGGTTTCAGTGTTGCGCGGGGTTTGCTCCCAGCAGAACCTGCTTCCCTGGGCGGAATGGCAGCGCATGGAAAGCACGGCAAGCAGGGTTTGGGTTTCATTCCACCTGGGAAGTGGGGCCTTCAGTGAAGTCCTGCTGCTGAGCTCCCAGCTGGGAGCGGGGATGCGGAGGAAATAACCACAGATTGCTGAATTCTTGCCTGAGAGAAAGGGCAAAGCAGAATTCCCGGTCTTGGCTCACGGCACTGACAAGGGCTGATTCCAGCAGGGAGAAGCATTCCATGGACTAAAGTGGTGTGGGGTCCTGGAAAGGGGTTTGGGGGCTCTTTGAGGCTTCGTGCGTGGCACCAACTTAAAGTGCTGGAACAATTACAGGAATAAAATCAGAGGAGCTCCTGGTGAAAGGTGTGGAGCTGCTGGAGTGATCCGGAGGATGATAAGGAAATGCTCCCAGGGCTGGAGACCCTCAGCTCTGGAGCCAGGCTGGGAGAGCTGGGAATGCTCACCTGGAGAAGGGAAGGATCCAGGGAGAGCTCAGAGCCCCTTCCAGGGCCTCAAGGGGCTCCAGGAGAGCTGGAGAGGGACTGGGACAAGGGATGGAGGGACAGGACACAGGGAATGGCTTCCCACTGCCAGAGGGCAGGGATAGATGGGATATTGGGAAGGAATTCCTGCCTTTGAGGGTGGGGAGGCACTGGCACAGACCTCCCAGAGAAGCTGTGTCTGCCCCTGGATCCCTGGAAGTGTCCAAGGCCAGGCTGGACGGGGCTTGGAGTACCCTGGGATAGTGGGAGGTGTCCCTGCCATGGAACTGGGATGATCTTTAAGGTCCCTTCCCACCCAAACCATTCTGAAATTCTGTGACTCTCTGATCCTTTCCCAGCCCTGTTTCCGGCAGCTGTAGCTATTTTTTAATTTCTATTTTATTCAGATGAAATATATTAGAATTAAAATGTGTGAGCATCACGGGAAATGAGAATTCTGTGGTGTTACTGTAAAACAAAAACCTTTCCCACCAAGGAGGAGCCGAACAAGGCACAGCCAAAGCTGCTGAAGCCACTGGGAGACCGAAGCCATCGTTTTCTGGGAGCTGCTGGATGAGTGGGAAGGTATTCCTGCTGGTCTGGATATTCCATAATGAACCCTATAGTGGTTCCTGCATTTGCCATGGAATAATCAGCCCTTCTCCTCCTGATTCAATGCAATTTATTCCTGGTGGGACTGGCTGGGATTCTGTGATTGCTGTTATTCCAGTGACTGAGCTCAGGGGTTGTGTGAAAGGATCAGCGTGAGGTTTTCCAGTGCCACGTCTGTTCCATGAATTCCAATGGGAAGGTTTCCTTCCAGGCCCAGCTCTCTGCTTGTGGCTGGAGATTTTGTGCCTCACAAAACCATTTCTTTGTGTTGGTGCTGGTTGTGGCCTTGGCTGTTCGTTAACGAACGTCAGGAGAGGTTTGGTCACTCCTTGCTCCCTTTCCTGCCCGGATTGGATGTGTCCCTGCACTGACGGGATGTTCCAAGGGATCTCTGCAGGGCAATCCAGGGATGAGGACCTCAGCGGCCCCGGAGCTGCTGGTGGGAGCTCTGGGCTCGTTGCACTGGAGGCACTGGGAGCAGGCAGGGAACAGCCGCCGTCGGAGCAAGATGGATGAGGGAATTTTGGGAAGGAGCACAGGGCAATCCATGGGCAATACCCACTCACCCGGAATTAGGGCAGGTGTTCTGACCATGTCCTGGCAGGAGAATGTGGATCCATTGTGCTCTGAGCGAGCAGGACCACACAAGATCCATCACTCCAGCCTGGCTGTGCCAGGGAACGGCCTGGGTGGCAGCACCTCCCGTGTTTGCTCTGCTAATTAATCACGTTTAGAAAACATAATTGCCCTTTGGGCCGTGCCTCTGCCAGGCTCGGTCTTCCCTTCTGGTTTTTTTTTTTAATTAATTAATTTGGTTCAGGATGTTCCTGGGCGAATTTGAGCACAATAAGCTGTGGAGGGAAGAGTTGCTCACCTCGGGTGATTTAGCAGCGCTTTGGGCAGCAATAAATTCCCTTTTCTCCTCTGATCGATGTCTGCCCGCAGCTCTCGTCTGCTTTTCCAAGAGGGCAATGATTCTTCTTTATCTTGGAGTTTAAAACCTGTAGCAGCTCCAGCTACTGCAACACGGGGAAGGTTTTAACCAGGAAAAACCTCCGAAAATCAGGAAAAGGTGATCCCGGGGCTGGTGCTCCCGTGGGTGTCCTCTGCTCTGGGAATGCAGCTCCAGCCTCACCTGTGGGATCAGAGCTCTCCCTGAACTGTGGTTGGAAAGGGAACTGTGCAGTGAAGCTGGAAGGGAATAGAAAGAGCTTAAATGGTGGAATGTGGAGGTTGGGAAGTAAAAGGGATCCTGGAAGTACCAGGGGGGAGCTTGGCAGGGAGTGGAGACAATGGGAAGGTTGATAGATCATTGATAGGTCATTGATAGACAGATATAATCACAGAATTCCGGGATGGTCATGTTGGAAGGGAACACAGGGGGTCAACTGGATCACCTGCATGGCCATCCCAGAGCACAGGGCAGGGATTGTGTCCAGAGGGCTCTGGAATATCCCAGGGAGGAGACTCCAGCCCCTCTCTGGGCTCTGCCCAGGGAAGAAGTTCTGCCTCCTGTGCAGGGGGATCTTCCTGGGATCAGCCCCTGCCCGTTCCCCTGGCGCCATTCCAGGCCCCCCGGAGCAGATCCTGGTCCATCCCTGCCCCTCCCTGCACACGGGGACACCCAGGGATAGGATCCCGTTATCCCAAGCACTGACCGTGTCCCCAAGTGCCATTTGTCCTGTTCAGTCCGGAGGCCCAACCCTGAGGGACGTCACCCCCTGATGGGGAGTGTGGAAAAGCCTTTTCCTTTGAAAAGTTCTGTGCTTCCAGCAGAGCTCCAGACACGTTTTCCTGACAAAATGGCCCCTGGATAGGTGGTTAAGAAGGGTTTGCTGCTGGAATAACACCCCAGGCCCAGCATATGGGAATTAGAGATAAGCAAAGAGTGGAAATAAAAATCTCTTCAATGATCCCACACTGTGCACCAGGAAATGGGAGACACAGAAACAAAGCAGCTTTTCCTTGGAGCTGCAGGCTCCGTGTTCCCAGGGATTC
The DNA here is from genome assembly GCA_013400975.1 of Atrichornis clamosus. Classification (NCBI taxonomy): domain Eukaryota; kingdom Metazoa; phylum Chordata; class Aves; order Passeriformes; family Menuridae; genus Atrichornis; species Atrichornis clamosus. The sequence goes on along the minus strand of WBMZ01004485.1, from coordinate 30,217 downwards.
ACTGAGGGTGCCACTTTCCCTGGGCTGGTTCATGAGATCGTCATTAATTTGCACCTTTTTCTTTTGGAATTATGGGAAAACAGCAGCTTAGAAAACACCCTGGGTTGTTTTTTTCCCCATGATTATAAGGATGAAATATTACCAACCAATGTGGAAAATTAGGAAAGTGTTGGCTTCTTCCCCCACAAAAGGAATTTGTTAAACCAGATGTTTCTGGTGTCATGGAATCACAGATTGGTTTGGGTTGGAAAAGACTCCTAAAGGTCATCCACTCCTGCCATGGGCAGGGAAATCTCATTTTTAAGTCCATTAATAGATTTGAAAGGAATTTTGAGATCCCTTGTCTGGGATAAACCTGGACGTGCTCAAAAAATGAGTGGATGTGGCACTTCTTGATATGGATTTGTGGTGTTCAAAGGTTGGATTGATGATCTTGGAGGTCTTTTCCTACCTTAATGATTCCATGATTTTGCCCGTGAGGGCCTTATCAATTCAGCATTTTAAAAAGTTGTTGCCTTATCCAGAAAACCTGAGGAAAAGGCTTTTCCTACAGATTCTGTGGTGACATTTTAGTGTGGTAACCTCCCCACAGCACTTTTGGTTGTAACCAGGAGGTGGCTTTGGATGAGAAATGCATTTTGTCCCATTAATTCCTGCCATTCCTAGGTATTTTTTGGGAGATCATTACAAATCTGTGCATTGACTGGGTTGAATGGGATCCTGGGGTGCCCAGTTATCCCAGATACCACCGGAGATGCTGGGAATGGGAAGTGATGGGAAATGAATTCACTCCTGATAAGGGCTAAAAAAATCGGAGAATTGTTGAGGTTGGAAAAGATCCTTAAATCACCAAATCCAACCATCACCAGCACCACTAAATCACATCCTCAGGAGCCACATCCACACTTGTTTTGAACAATTCCATGGATGAAGACTCCACCACCGCTGTTCCAACACCTGACCTCCCTGTCCGTGGAGAAATTTTCCCTCATATCCAATCAAGCCCTGTCCCGGTGTCACTTGAGGCCGTTTCCTCTTGTCCTGTCAAACACTTGGGAAAGTTCACCTTTAACAGAGAATCTGGCAGAGATTTCTCACTTTTACAACCTGTGTGTGATGGGTTGAATTCTTAATTAAGGATTAATATGATTAATATTACTAATATGAAATTATTTATATTAATAAGATTTTTAAAATTATAGAAGTGTTTCGCAGAGCCTGAACTGGTAGAGTTCAGCTGTGGAGCTAATTCAGGATTGGGGATGGAAAACAGAACAAATCTACCTCTTTGCTGACCTGATATTCCTATTATTTAATATTTATTTATTTATATCCAACACTCTCAGGGACATGGTGGGATCTGGAGTGTCCTGTGCAGGACAAGAAGTTGGATTTGATGATCCTTGTGGGTCCTTCCAACTCAGAATATTTTAGGATTTGATTTGGTGCAGCAGCTCTGTGTGAGCACTGCCCTGGAGGGCCCCAAATTCCTGAGGATTGGCCAGGTTGGCATCCAGAGGGCTTGGAAATCAGGTGGGAATTCCAGCATTTAGAGATGTGTAAGGACAGATCTGCAGGAAAATTAATCAATAAATGGATTGTTTGATTACCCTCACTGCTAACAGTGCACCTCTGATTTGTACTTTGAATTTATCTGGGCCCAGTCACCCTCTGCCAGATCTCAGAATATCTTTTAATGTTTTTAGGGCATTTTTGTGAAATTTGAGGTGCTCGTGGGCCATAACCAAGTCAATGCCTCCGCACCAGAGAATCACGGAATGGCTTGGGTTGGAAGGGACCCTAAGGATCATCCAGTTCCCATCCCCTGCCTAAACTTTCCTGCTTTCCCCTGCTTAAATTTTCCTCTGGAAGTAAAATTTTCAAGACCATGAGTTGTTCTTCTACTGACACTAAACCCACTCCCACTACTGGAGTATTTGTCTCTTCAAATGCCATGGTTAAGGCAAAAATAGGGGATTTTGATTAAGTCAGCATCTTAAACAATAAAAGTACTCCTAGACTGGATTGGGAAGCAGGATAATACTGTGGATTTCATCCTGTGGATATCTAACTCTTAGCAACCCTACCTGCACGGAACTCCAGAACTTCTGGTTAAAATAGAGCTGCTCTTTTTAAAAAGCCTGGGAGAGCTGCAGAGTTCTCCTGTCTCCCTGCTCAGATGCTCCTGAATTAAAAACAGGAATGTCTCTCCCTGTGATTTTCCAGCTCCCAGTTTCTTGGCCAGGAGACAAAATGACTGCTTTTCCTGCGGGATGTGTGTCTGCAGCGGGAGGTAGGGATGACTGGAAGAGGAAAAAAAAAAAAAATTGAGGAATTTGGCATTGGAATTGGGAGGGATGGGCACGAAGGGAGGGATTAATCCCAGCTCACAGTAGGAATTGGGGGCTGGTCTAAGGTACTGTTTAGACCTTTCTCCAGGAAGAAGAGGGGAAGAGCCCTTTCTAAAGGATTCTCCTGGTAGGAATCAAATGCTGGTCTGTATTTCATAGATCTATTCTATGTGTTTAATGTATAGTTTAGTCTATAAACCTGGCCAATGTGGGATTGCAGAATTGGTTCGGGTTGGAAGGGATTTTAAATCCCATCCCATCCCACCCCTGCCATGGCAGGGACACCTCCCACTATCCCAGGGGGCTCCAAGCCCCGTCCAGCCTGGCCTTGGACATTTCCAGGGATCCAGGGGCTGCCACCGCTTCTCTGGGAACCCTGTGCCAGGGCCGCCCCACCCTCATAGCCAGGAATTCCTTCCTGATATCCAATCTAAATTTCCCCCTTGTCCTGTCACTCCAGTTCCTGATGAGCAATCCCTCTTCAGCTTCCCTGTGTCCCCTTCAGGTCCTGGAAGGTGCTGTGAGATCTCCACAAAACCTTCTCCTCTCCAGGCTGGACAGCCTCAACTTTCCCAGCCTGTGTCCATATGGGACGTGTCCACTCCCTTTATCAATCCATGGACTCCTCTGGATTTGCTCCAACAGCTCCATGTCCTTCTTTCCTTGGGAACACCACAACCACACGCAGTATTCCAAGGGGGAACTCATGAGAGTAGAGGAGAGGGGGAGAATCAAACTCGTCCAGGTCACTCCAGGTGATCCAGTTACTTCTCCTTGCCTGCCTCTTTCTCCATGAGAGATTGAGGAGGGTGGAGGGGCAATTCCCAAAAAACCCAGCAGCAATTCCAGCAAGGACTGGGAGCTGTGGCAGCAAAGCTCTGTCCTTCCCATGAGGGCCCGGCCCTCCTTGGCTGCCACATGGAAAGAAGGGAATGTCNAGCAGCAATTCCAGCAAGGACTGGAATAAAATAATGGAAGTCTGGCCCATAAAATATTGGAAGTCTGGCTCCAGCACCAAGGTCCCTGATGATTGGATAAGAATTCCTTGTGATGCTTCACAAGCTCCTTCATGGCTCTGACACGGTGCCTCAGGCAGGATGGATTCCATGGAGACCCAGGTACTTTCCAGGTGGAAATTATGCCATCCTCCTTCATCCTCACAGACTGATGCCTAAAACTCCAACCTTGTGTTCCCTGAACCTTTCCTGTGCCAGCAGCCAGGGCAGAGGATGCTGCTGTTGCCTCCTGGAATGTCTGACACCAAATCCCATACGGAAAATCACATGTAATAAATTCATGTCTGCGTGACTTCTGTGGGGAAGCTTCGTGTCCTTCCCATAATCCCAGAGAGCCAACAGGGATGAGCAGCACCTTTCATACACTCCTCTCCCTGAGATCTGTGCGTTTATCCCAAATAAATCTTGGGAGGTTTCATTTTTCCTTAGCGTGGTGGATGCTGGGCTCACAGGGAGCTGATCCATCTGTTTAATTCCCTCCTTCCCTTGCAGGATGGATGCAGCACAGAGCCCCAAAAACAAGGACTGGCTGGGAAAGGGATGTTGTTATTTCCTCTTTTCCCAGTCTGTGGAATTTGGAATAGGCTGACACAAGGTTTAATAAATATTCTGCTGAAAGGGAAGCAAAATATTTTCTGCCAAGCTTCAGCTTTTGAATAAAGAAAAAAATGGAAAAAAATCCATGGGGTTTTTTTTTTTTTGAGGGTGACTTTGTTAGAAGAAGAGGTGGGATGATTGTACCTGGATTAAAATATCAGGAATACCAGGTTGCAATGGGATTGGAGCAACATGACCTACGGAAGGTGTCCCTACCCAAGGCAGGGGGTGGAATGAGATGGGATTTAAGGTCCCTTCCAACCCAAACCAGTCTGGAATTCTGTAACACAGAGAGCAAAGGGAAGATGGGATGATCAGGGCAGCAAAACACAGCTTTTCCTCAGAAAGGGGATACTGGGATCTATGGATAACTGGATAAGTGTCCTGGTATTTATTAACCAGCTCTTCCCACTGCTGTCACCCGGCTGCAGGTCTCAGCCAAAAGGTGGAAGGCAGCTTCCGGTCTTCCCGGAAAAAAGTAAAAGGCAAATAAATAATTAAAAAAAATATTAAAAGAATCACAAGAGGCTGAGTTTGTCCTGTGTCTTGCAGAAAGAGAAGAGTCTATCCCAGTGGGAAAACCCCAAAATTTGGGAAGAAGTGAAATACAGATTTTAAAGGATGCTTGAAATTGAGTGAGTGCCGGGAAATACAAACACGTGGTTATGCAAATCCATAATTTCTTACAATTCCTGACCTTCGTGTCGTGTTGCCCGGACTTCAGGGCACGTGGGAGCCTGAGGAGAGGCCAGGTCAGAGCCCTGGCTTCTCCTGGGGGAAGCCTTGGCTCCCAAATCCCGTGCTCCAAGGCACATCTTCATGGAGATTCCCAAAAAAAGCACAATATGAAACATTCCTGCCTGAGGAATATCAGGATGTGAGGAGTAGAGGACACGTGGCTGAGGAGAAGGACACAGTGACACTGCAAAGGGGCAGAGGAGGGGAGGACGTGGGGTTATTTCAGCAGAAAATAATTCCATGGTTTTGGGATGAACTCCAGACTTATCCCTCCTTCTTATCCCTGGAATGCTGATGATAATTTAATGAGGAATTGAATCAATCATTCTGTCTTCCCTGCTTTGATGTTAATTTGGGCACAACGGGACCAGAAATGTCCACGGACCATGGCAATGCTGCTGGCAGCTCCCTCATCCCTCTCCAAGCTTTTCCCAAAGGATAGAGGATGCGATCATGGAAGAAAAGTTGGGTTTTTAAGACCACTCCATGCTCTGGTCTGGTTGACAAAGAGGTGATGGGTGAAAGGTTGGACTTGATGATCTTGGAGGTCTTTTCCAAACTAAATTGTTCTGTGGGAGGAAAAAAATAGAAGAAAGCTCTGGAAAGTGGAAAAACAAAAAGCACCTGAGTGTGAGGAAGCGAGTCTGGGGAGCAGTTCCCACTTCAGCCCTGCTGCTGGAATTGAAGCTTCCTTTCAATTCCAGGAACCACCAGTGTCTCCTCAGGCTGAGGTGAACTAGGGTCTCCTTCCAGGCTGTGGGAAACCTCCTGCTCCTGGGATTTGCTCCCAGCTGTCCTTTTCCCTTCATGTGACTCCCTGATTATCCTGTCAGACCCTCACCAGCCGCTCCAGGAGGATCTCCAAATCCCAACACAGAATCCCAGAGTGGTTTGGGTTGGAAGGGACCTTAAATCTCATCTCATTCCAACCCCGTTATTTCAGCAGCAATAACTCCATGGCTCCTCACTCCAGGTTTGGTGGAGCAGTCAATGCCTATTCCCGGAATTTGGCTCCTATTTCAGGAACAGGTCACTTTGTCCTGACCATCTGGAGGGATTTCAATCTTCCCAAGCTTCTTTTAGGACCTCATCTGCTCTCTGAGTCATCTGCTGCCTGCAGTGAGGATATTCCAGAGCCCTGATGAAAACCCAACCATTTGGAAAAAGCCAACTCTCCCCATTAATGTCATTTTAACAATGACAAAGCTCCTGGTTAAAAAGAACCCTTTGATCCATGAAAAGCTTAAAAATGAGCAGGACACAGCTCAAGTTCAGGTCAGAAAACTCGGAGAAATTTGCACTCGACACTTTGGAGCTGAAGGAGGGCAATTGTTATAAAAAACACAACTCAAAACACTCAAACTTTAAATTATCAACAGTGGTTTGGAACTAAAATGGTTAAAAATTAGAAATGCTTTGACTTCTGTTAGAAAAGTGCTCTGGGAAGAAGGGAATGAACAGCCAGGAATGTTGTTCATGAAAGTTCTGTTGGGTTTTAAACAGGAGATTGCTTGGATTGCTTGGTCATGGACCCGAGTGGCAACGATCTGTCAAAAAATTAAATTTAATCAAAAAATTAAATTTAATTCAGAGAACTTCCTCCAGAAAGTGCCTCTGTTTAGAAGTTTGCTGCGTGTTGCGTTATGTGTGAGAAGCAGCCTGGGGAATGGTGCTCAGAAACTCTGCGGATATGAACGTGATTCAGCTGGGCAAGAAAAAAATAATGGGATCATCAGAAAATCACATCATGGGATGGTTTGGGTTGGAAGGGACCTTAACTCATCCAGTTCCACCCCTGCCATGGGCAGGGACCTTCCAGTAGACCAGGTTGCTCCAATCCAAGTCCAGCCTGGCCTCCCAACCCAAACCATCCCGGGATTCCATGACTGTGTGCTCTGAGAGTCTGGAAAACACCGGCACGGCCCTGGAAATTCCTGCAGGGCCCTCCCACAGCGGCTCCACAGAAGGAGCTGGGAGAACGGGCAAAGCTCATCTCCCAGTTGATCCCATTCCCTGAATTTGGCTTCTGAGAGTGAGTCACCTACCCCTGAAGGTGTTTCTGTGCAGATGAGCGTGTCCTGTGACCGTGATCCTTGCCTTTTATGCCGGGTGGACCAGCGGAATCCCGCCGATCCCAACGTTTGGCCATTACAATTCTCCTCGTGTTGCCACGGTGATGGATTTCGAAAGGCCACAACTGTGTTCACTGTGCTCCCTTTTCAAAGGCTGGGTTGTTTCCTTTGATCTGCAAACCAGGGGGAACAACAGATCCAGGCCTGGCTTTTTTATCCCGCTGTTTTGTTCCCCGTGTTACAGCCTCCGTGATCCTGGCAGCTGAATTCCCGGGGTTAAAAACTCAGGGTGGAATCTCCACAGGGAGTCGAGCTGCCAAAGTCACTGCTGAGCTGCTAAAGTCATTTCGCAAAAAGACATTTAAACACTGAGCCTGTGAATTCCATGATATTTTCGAATCCATGGGCAGAGTGGTGGAATTGGGATGAATTCTGAAGGTTTTGCTGTGCTGGTGTCCATGGGCATCCTCTGTAAAGGCTGTGGGATACAAACAGTAGTTCTGGATCTGTGGAATTCTCTAGGGGAATTCAGTCTGGGACCAGCAGGAGAACACACGTGCAATTATTGCGTCTCAAACCTGGCTGAGGACCTGGCACAAGGAATGATTGGAGACTCCTGGTTTTCAGTCGTGCTGGGATTGAAATTGGCTCACAGCTTCTTCCTGGGCCTTTTTGTTGACTCCTCAAGTTAATTCTTTTTATCCTGAGCTCAGGAGGAAATCTCCTGACTCAGCTGCTCACACCCCAGGGAGCAGGGAAGCACTTGCACGGCACAGGGAGTGAACTGGAGCTTCTCTTCCCCAAATGCTGCTTCCCTGGATGAGGGAATACAAGACCTCAGCCACCTGGTGCTCGGGTTTGGAAGAGGTTTATGCAGCACAAGTGATGCGCAGAATTAGGCAAAATAATTCTGCATTTTATGTTCTTTGACTCCTTGAGCCTGGTCATTCCTGATCACTCCCATTTTGCCAGGCCCTCAGTGTTTTTTAGGGGAATCCTTGACCATTTTGGGGTCCTGAAAAAATGTTGGTCCTTTAGGAATCATCCTGCTTGTTTATTTTTATCAGAGAGCTCAGTTACCTGTAGCCCTTCCCACTTCCTGGATCTGAAACAGGATTAAGTTTTGGCATATTAAGGTATGACACCTACAATTCCCATCTGTGCCCCAGGCTGCGGTAAACACTGGGAATTCATCTTTCCCTGCTCCACAATGGGAAAACATGGATGGAGTGCCTTTAGTTTGCATAGCTGTGGGCTGAGCCTCTGCACCTGGACAGCTCCAGCAGGGAGGCTGATGGATCATGGCTGGGATCGTATCAAAGCCCTCCAATAAATTAATTCTTGTCTTCCAGCTGGAGCAGGAGCCTGGAAAGATAGGATGAAGTGCCAGGAATGTGCTGATTTATCTCCATCTGCACGGGGCAGAGGTTGCTGACATCCAACTTGGTGGAAAGAGGACTTTTCCCGGAATATCCTGCGTGGAAAGGGACTCACAAGGATCATCACATCCAACTCCTGACCTGTGCATGCTGTGCTGACACCAAATTGTTGGCTGGGCCGTGGTTCTGTGCCAGCACCTGGTGCCATCCCTGCACATTCCCGGGATGCTCCAGCGTGTCGGAAGTTTTCAGTGTTGCTTCCGAGTGCTGCTCTTGTGGCACAGGGAATCTTTGCTGCTCCTGGGTTTCTGCAGGCATCTGAGGGCAGCCAGATAAAACATTTGTTTTTATAGCTGTGCTTTCCCCCTGCCTGTGGTTTCCTGGGATGTGCCTCGTGCTGGTGGACCCAGCTCCGACCTCACGGCATTCCTGAGTTTGCTGTGTCCAGTGGCTGAGCCAGGCTGAGCTCTCAGGTGCTTCCTGGAGTTTTTCCCTTTGCTTTCTGACAGATTTGGAAGTGGGAATCTTGTTTTTCCCAGGGCTGTAACCTCAGCTGCCCTGGGTAGAGCAGCTCTGCCTGTGCTGACTCTACATTTTTGGTGTCGCTGGTTTTGTGGTTCAGCTTTGTCGTTTTCGTTCAAATCATCCCAAAACAGCAAAAATGAGGGGCTGGAGCATGTTCAGGAAAGGGAAGGGAGCTGGGAAGGGTCTGGAGCAGCAGGAGCAGCTGCGGGAGCTGGGAAAGGGGCTCAGCCTGGAGCAAAGGAGGCTCAGGGGGGCCCTTCTGGCTCTGCACAAGGCCCTGACAGGAGGGGGCAGCCAGGGGGGATTTGGGATCTGCTCCCAGGGAACAGGGACAGGAGGCGAGGGAACGGCCTCAGGCTGTGCCAGGAGAAATTTAGGTTGGAGATTAGGAAAAATTTCCTCATGGAAAAGGTTGTCCAGCCCTAGCACAGCTGCCCAGAGAGGTTTGGAGTCCCCATCCCTGGAGGGATTTCAAAGTCCTGTGGATGTGGCACTTGGGGACATGGAGCAGGGATGGCCTTGGCAGTGCTGGGAATTGTTGGACTTGAAGATCTCAGAGGGCTTTTCCTACTTTGATGCCTCTCTGGTCAATACAAAAGACAAAATCCTTATTTTAGATAAAATGCACTGTCCATGAACACTTGGACACTGCCCGGGATCCAGGGGCAGCCACAGCTTCTCTGGGCAACCTGTGCCGGGGCCTCCCCACCCTCACAGCCAGGAATTCCTTCCCGATATCCAATTTAAACCTTTCCACTTTTAGTTTCAACCCATTCCTCTCCCAGCACTCTCTGCCCATGTAAAAATTTGTTCTCCCTCTTTTTTCCAAGCCCCCTTTAAGCACTGGAAAGCTGTGAATGAGTGTTTGGATTTGCCATGTGCACCTGCTGCAGCTTCCTGGGAATGTTTGCGGAGCTGAGGCAAGACTGGGGCTGATCTCCTCACACCAGGGTTGGCTCCTGGAGCCATCCCGCAAGGAATGTTTGTACCCTGAGTCTCCAGACCTGGATTAGCTGGAATTTGGGGCATTTCCAGCACTCCGAGGTGGCCTTGCTGGGAACAGTGGGTATTATTTTGGGAGGAATCCATAGCGACCAGGCCGTGTTGCTTCCCAGAGCCAGAGCCAGCTCCAATGTCCCTCCACAACTCTACCTGGTGTCTCACAGAGTTGGGCTTTGGGGCTGGCGCAGAGGCTGAAACTCCAAACAAAACATTTCCCTCTGTCCCCCCTTCCCAGATTTTATGCCTCAAATTATTCCCCTTCAGCTTCTCGTTCTTGTGGGACCGTATTTGCAAAAAGGCTGGAATTTGTAGCAGGCTCTGCAGGGAGCTGTTTGATCTTCCCTGCTTTTTCAATTGTTTCATCTTCACACAGAGGCTGCCTGGGCCTTTGGACCCTCCGTAATTCCAGAAGTTTCCTGCATTTCATTTGCTATATTTCATTGTCCAGAGTCCTTCATGGCATGGCATTAATATAAAAAAACCTGTGAAGCAGGCAGTATATTCCTGTTTAAATATATATCTGTTCTCTTTGGAAAGCCCCTGTTGCCTTCCAATCCATCTGTTCCTATGAATTTCCAATCCATTGGAAAGTTCATGGTATCCAGAGACACTTAACGGGCTTTGGCTGTTATTGGTGGTTCCTTGATGTTAATTGTAATTCTTAATATTTGCTTGATGAAGGTTTTTTTCTTCCAGTGGAGTGTGGAAGAGATGGAAAAGCTGGAATATTTCCATTAGAAGGGACATACAACCATCACTTATTCCAACTCCCTGCAGACATCAGGGCTGATCAAGGGTTAAAACATATTTTTAAGGATGTGTTCCAACAGGTTTGAGGCACCAACCACCTCTCTGAGGATCCTGTTCCAGGATTTTCCCACCGTCTCCCTACAGGAATGTTTCCTCCTGTCAGGTGTAACAGCAGAGGACACTCTGCCTCACCAGGTTTATATTTTGAAAATGGTGATTTGAGATTCCAACCAAAATAATTCGAAACCTGCTGTATCCCAACAAAAGGAATGGTTGGTCGTCCAGCATAAACCAGGCTGTATCCAAGATCCTGGTGGGAGCAGGGAAAAGAGAGTTTCTAGGGAGTGACAGAGGCAGAAATGCACCGGCCCAGGGCCTTCTTGATCCTCTAAATCAGGGCACTTCATCCACAGCCTTTGGAATTTGGAGAGCTGTCGTTGACAGGGAGAGATTTTCCCGCTGGCCCGTTGTGGCCACAAAGCATTTCCCAAGTGTGCCTTCCATCCCAGCTCATTCCCTCTCTCCTGTGCTATTCCAGACTCACCTGCTGCTTCATTCCGTGGGATTGACGCATTTTCCAACAGCCTCTGGCACACTGGGAGCTGAGCCCTGGGCTGCCTGATGTGCTGGGAAAGGTGAGGAGATCCAGGGAAATGTGGTTGGAATGTCAGGCAGGTGGCCTGGGGTTTGGCCTTTGGAGTGCTGGCAGCAGGAAAATGGGAATTCAGACACAGAACACACCCACAGAGCTCTCAGGGAGAGAGTGGGTTAGAGGTGGAGGGAAAGGACAGGATACAAGTGATTCCAATGGTTTTGTAGTTCCAGAGGTGCTGGGAATGCTGCAGATTTGCCCAGGGTGTTTTCCACCTTGGATTTGTGTCTGTGGTTTGTTTTCCACCTTGGATTTGCACGTGTGGTTTATTTTACACCTTGGATTTCCACCTTTGGTTTATCTTAAACCTTGGATTTGCATGAGTGATTCATTTCACACCCTGGATTTGCATCTGTGGTTTATTTTGCATCTTGGATTTCCACATGTGGATTATTTTACACCTTGGATTTGCAGGTGTGATTTATTTTACGCCTTGGATTAACACCCTTTTTTTATTTTGCACCCTGGATTTGCACCTCTGGTTTATTTTATACCTTGGATTTCCANTTACACCTTGGATTTCTACCTGTGGTCCATTTTACACCTTGGATTAACACCCTTTTTTATTTTACACCCTGGATTTGCACCTCTGGGTTATTTTATACCTTGGATTTCCACATGTGGTTTATTTTACACTTGGATTTGCACCTGTAGTTTATTTTACACCTTGGATTAGCACCTCTTTTTTTTTATTATTTTACACCCCGGATTTGCACTTCTGATTTATTTTACACCTTGGATTTCCACATGTGGTTTATTCTACTCCTTGTATTGGGATCTGTGGTTTATTTTACACCTTAGATCTGCACCTGTGATTTATTTTACACCTTGGATTTCTACCTGTAGTTTATTTTCCACCTTGGATTTGCACCTGTGGTTTATTTCCCACCTTGGATTGGGATCTGTGGTTTATTTTACACCTTGGATTTGCACCTGTGGTTTATTTCCACCTTGGATTGGGATCTGTGGTTTATTTTACACCTTGGATTTGCACCTGTGGTTTATTTCCCACCTTGGATTTGCACCTGTGGTTTATTTTACACCTGGGATTTGCACCTGTGGTTTATTTTACACCTGGATTTCCACCTGTGGTTTATCTGCACGTTTGTTTTCCAATCCCTTTTGGATGATTTCCTCTGGGTTTTTTATGGCTTAGAGGAGACTGAAGGTTTGCTTTTCCATGTGATCGCCCCCATCCCATTTTGGCCATTCCCAGTTCGAAGGATGCCCACTGGGAGGAGCAGGCCAAGGAAATGCCAGCAGGACAATTTCCAGGCAGGAAAAGTCAGGGGGTTTGTAACAAGTGTGCCATTGAACCCAAACACTGCACAGTCCACTACTTTTTCCATGAGTTTTCCATGAGGGAACTGCTGAAGGCAGCAGAAATCTCCCTGGTTTTCCACACCAGGGAAAGGTGTTTGATTGGAAAAGCGCTCCCAGCCCATCGAGTCCGAGCTGTGCCCATCCCCACCTTGTCCCCAGCCCAGAGCTCTGAGTGCCACGGCCAGGAATTCCTTGGACAACTCCAGGGGACTCCAAANGAATTCCTTGGACAACTCCAGGAATGGGGACTCCAAACCTCCCTGGGCTGTTCCAATGCCTGGCCACCCTTTCCATGAGGAATTTTCCTTCATATCCAATCTAAACCTGCCCTGGCACAGCTTGAGGCCCTTTCCTCTTTTCCTGTCCCTTGTTCCCTGGGAGCAGAGCCCGACTCCCACCTTTCTACAGCTGCTGACCCTGGATTAAATTCCTTTTAATTTTCCTGCTCCCCTCTTCATTGTCTGAGGGCAATTTAGAAGTTACAACACAAAACATTTCCCACTTTTGATTATTTACCACTTTTTAATTCCTTCCTCCTGTGAGAATATTTAACGTGAAGGGTTTTCTTTCCATTTAGAACAATTCAAAATATTCTTTTTTTTTTTTTTTACACCTGTCTTTAAATATACCGTGGTCAAGTGATCTTGGCTGCAAGAATTTGCTGACTCCACAGCTCTGAGTGTCTAAAGAAGCAAATTCAACTGCACTTGCTTTTCTTGCCTCGTGTCGAGTGGAATTTGGAGATTTTCAGGGTAGAACCACCACAAAAAAGAGGGGGAAAAAAATCCTTTGAAAAGAACTGGCTTGATCAGCGTGTTCTTTCTTTTCTCCCACGATGAAAGAGAAATTGTTATTTTGGAGACAGAAAACTCATCATTTTTCCAAAGGGAGCGGCCTCAGGGAGGCACATCTTGGCTGAGGGTTCAAAAGTTTCTGGAAATGTTCTGGGAATTGTTTAAAATATGGATGAATGACCCTTCTGAGGATCCTGTTCCCATTATAGAATTCCAGGATGGTTTGGGTGGGAAGGGACCTTAAATCCCATCTCATCCCACCCCTGCCATGGGCAGGGACACCTCCCACTATCCCAGGTTGCTCCAAGCCCCGTCCAACCTGGCCTGGGACACTTCCAGGGATCCAGGGGCAGCCACAGCTTCTCTGGGAATTCTATTCCAGGGCCTCCCCACCCTCCCAGCCAGGAATTCCTTCCCATTATCCCATCTATCCCTGCCCTCTGGCAGTGGGAAGCCATTCCCTGTGTCCTGTCCCTCCATCCCTTGTCCCAGTCCCTCTCCAGCTCTCCTGGAGCCCCTTGAGGCCCTGCCCGGGGCTCTGAGCTCTCCCTGGATCCTTCTCTTCTCCCGGTGAACACCCCCAGCTCTCCCAGCCTGGCTCCAAATCCCAGTTTTTCCTGCCAGTCCTGGATTTCAGGTTTTCTCCTGTCTTCTCTTTCTCCCTGCTGAGGGGCTATAATTTTGGAAATGACATTCCCTCGTTGGGCATTGATTGTAAAGAAAATCTCCCTGAAAGGTGCTGAAAACTCCGCACATTTCCAGAGCCAGAGCTGTAATTTAGGAAATTATCCTGAATCCTTGGGCAACAGGAGGAATGCAGGGAGTGTTTGTTGTGGTTCCTGTGCATAAGGATAAAAGCTGTGTGTGATTACCCTGTAAATAATTCTCCCCTGTAGTGGGGAGAAAATCCAACTTTCATTTAAAAACAAGATAAAATTCCCAGATTCTCCCGTGACTACGGAAGGATTTATGTGTTGGAGTGTTTTCCTTTTTCCCTCTCCTTGGGCTGCTCCATTTTGGACAGGAGGAGAGGAGAAATTACCATCACCTTCGTTCATGTTGTTCCATGCTTTGGGAATGACTAGGAAAGCCTGGGATTTCGGAAATGGGTTGTTTCCTCTAGGAATTCTGTAGTGAGGAAAGTCTGGAGAAGCGCAGGGACAACTTCCACAAGACCAGGTTGCTCTGAGCCCTCTCCAACCTGGCCTTGGATATATCCAGGGATAGGACATCCACAGTTTCTCTGGAAAGCCTGGATTGGCTTTCAGAGATGTATTATTCAGTACTGGAAGAGCTGAGATTCCCAAAACCACTCTGAAATAAAAAAAAAAACTTAAACAGGAATTAAAATCTTAAAATTAAGCATCAGTGAGATAAAAAATGGAATAAAGATTAAGAAACACACCTTTGATTTAAGTTCCTTTGGTTTTTTTGGGAAGGGATAAATCCCCAGAGCCTCTAATAATATTTTAAATTAAATTATCACAGAATGGGATGTTTCCATAGTTCCTTACCTGTGTCCAAACTTTGTCAGGTAAGAGGATGTCAGAACCAGCTCAGGGCTGTGGATTTTTGGTTTTCTCTGGCCTTTTTTCTTGAGTGGCAAAAATATTGGGAATATTTAGCTTGTCATGTTCCACATGGTGGAGACTCGATTGTCCTCTCATTCCATGAGGAGCAGAACTGTGGGAAATGCTTGAATAGTGACGTCCTTGGAAGGAGCAGAACTCTGTGTGGAATTTAGGAGACTCTGTGTGGAATTTAGGAGACTCTGTGTGGAATTTAGGAAACTCTGTATGGAATTTAGGAGACTTAGGGAAAATAAAGCTGCTGTTAAAAATGGAGAACAGCCTCAATTCCTCTGCATCCACCCAGCTTCCTTCCTTCCCTTCTTCCCAGGAAGGACCTTGCCCTGCAGGCTGCATTCCGAAGCTCCCGTTTTGGGTGGTTTCCCAGGTATTTCTGCTCTATCAGCACTGATTTATCAATACCATCCTGAGCCCGTGATTCCCAGCAGTGTGCCATCATCCCGTGCTTAAAGGGAATGATGGCTTGGAAAAAAACCCAGGCAAGCCAGACTTTTCAAACAAAGCTCCTGTAGCTCCTATTGGATGGTGCTTCCTACAGGTGCTCCAAGGGCAAAATCCCAAAATTTTGGGATTTGTATAAAATTCTGGCAAGTTCCTATTTGCTGATGGGATTTGGACGTTCCACATCTCTTTGTTTCAGTCCCTTTATTTCAGTTCTTCCACAATATTGGGAATTTTTTTTGTATAATATGGTGTTAAGGATATTTGTTTTTCCATCTCCTGATCTAGACTTGAGGGTGATTTGGTCAAGAATGACTCTCAAAGTAATCAGGGAGGAGACAGAAGAACAGGATTTTCTGCCTGTCTGTGGTTTCCTGGGATTTTTGCCCAAAATTGAATCCCAGGATGGGTCAGGATGGAAGGGACCACAGCGGGATCACCTGATCCCACCTCCCTCCTCAGGTAGGGCCATCCCAGAGCACTTGGTGAATATCCTCATCCCTGGAAGTATCCCCATCCCTGGAAGGATTTAAAATCCATGTGGATGTGGCACTGGGGGCAGGGATCAGGTCAGTGCTGGGGAATTGTTGGAATCAATCTTTGAGGGCTTTTCCAGCCTTAACAGTCCTGTGGTTCTATGGATTTTGGGACAGTGCTCAAGGGGGAAAAAGTGGCTGTGCCAGGTGATGATGGATTTGGAGTTGGGAAGAGTGGAGAGCCTGCCTGGGGGAAATCTGTGCCCCTGTCCCGGGTGGAGTGGGAGCTCCAGGTAAAATTTATTAGGGAAGCTCCCATTGAGTCATGAGGTGCAGAGAAAATCCCTTTGTCCTTCTCCAAGAGGAGCCTGGGGATGGTTGGATCCAATCCCAGCCCCAGACCTGGTCAATGGTTTAAGTTTTGTGACTTGGTCCCACAGGTTTTAACGACGGCAAATCAGATCTACCTCTGTAAAAATGAATTCTTTATTATGAGAAACGATTAGAAAGAATTCCGTCAGAATTATTTGCTACACAGTCTAAAGATAAAATTACCGGTGATGTATTGAATAATAGAGTGCAATTTATTAAAGCAATTATATTAAAGGGAGCAAAAAGAAATAATTATGAAGTAGAGTTGATGTAACTCACCCGTATCAAGACTCCTGGGCAGGTCTTTATCTCTTAACCTTGAGGAATATCCTTGAGGGGTATCCCCAAAACCCCAAGGTGGAATATCCACACATTCCAAGGAGGAATATGACAGGAGAATCTCCACCTCATTAATGAGGGTGTTTAATTTTTGGGTTGATGAGCCAGACTGGATTTTCCCTCATTCCACACCAGACCCAGCCTGTGATGCCCCTCTCATCCCACCACTGATCACCTGGCAAACACAGCATTGTCCCAGTTTTTGACGCACATTCCAGGGAAAACACCCTGCTGCAGGTTCTGAGATGTTGGTGTCCAATTAACAGATGAGGGAGACTTGGATGAGGACAACCTGAGCCAGGAGGAGCAGCTCACAAACCAGGATTTGCTTATTTCCATGGAAAATCCCATCCGTTTGGCAAAACCACCCCTTCCCTTCCAGCAGGAAAATTTATCCCATTAAAGAGTGGCCGGTTTCATTGGATTAAAACCTCTTCCCAATCAGCAGGAGCTAAATAAAACATTTGGGTTAAGCTAATAGGGGATTATCCCTGGGGAGTCTTGCACCGGCTTAGGAAAACTGGTTTTAAAAATATCCCTGGAATGAAAGCGGCAGCACTTCAAAAATTGAGGAGCTCTGGATGGTGGGATGTGGAGGGATCAGGCACACACAGTGATGGATTTCTTGTGGGGCCCTGCACAGGATATTTTAGGGATAGATGAAATCCTTGGGAAAGACATTTCCCTCTGGTCTAAATGCTTGAGGACATTCCGTGAATGTCAGCAGTTTGTAGGGATATTTTGGTGGCTAATTCCCATCTCCCTCACCTTGAAAGATTCAAGACCCCCAACAAATTAAATACTTTGACCCTCATTAAATTTTCAGATGCATTTTCTAGCGACTGAAGGAATTTTTAAAGAAACGATTTGAACAAAAGAAACCCTGTTGTGCTCAACCTCAAGCAACATTTCCATTGAATGGTTATGCCCAATAAATTCTGGGAAGCGTTTCCAATTAATGAGTGATGTCCAAGCTCCCACATTACCCTGCCACAGAGAATTTAGTAATAAATGGGCAATTTCCTTCTATTCTTCCCATTTCCCATTAGCATATTAAGCTGCAATTATCATATGCTCATATTTCAGACCTTCGGAAGTTTTTACCATGTACCCTTGGAATTCTTTTCCATGATGTCCGTAAAAAAAGAGGGAACACTCTGTTGGGTTTGAAGAGAGCTGAAGCTGCGATTAAGAGATGAATATTTTAGAGGCTGCTTTAGGAAATGGCAGCTTTAATTCAGCAGGATGGGGTTCCTCTAAAAAAAAAATTGGAAGGATGCTTTTTCTTTAGAGCTGGCTGATCTGATGGATGGGTCTTTGTTAATTAAAATAAAAGAAGGTTTCTTGATGCTAATAGGCAGAAATAATTAATCTCAAGGCAGTGTTGTAGGGGAAAAGAAGCTGTAGCTTTGTTCCTCAAAAATTCCCAGGGACTTGTTAAGAAATGTTGAAAACTCTTTCTGAACATGGAATAGAATCATCATGGAATGGCTTGGGTTGGAAAAGACCTTGGAGATCATCCCATTCCAGACCCTGCCACGGGCAGGGACACCTCCCACTATCCCAGGTTGCTCCAAGCCCCGTCCAACCTGGCCTTGGACACTTCCAGGGATCCAGGGGCAGCCACAGCTTCTCTGGACAACCTGTGCCAGGGCCTCATGCTTGTTCAGAATTAATCTTGGAAAGAAGAAAATCCTCACACAATTTAATATAAATAAAATTAAATCTAACATAAATCTAAGATAAAAAGCTGTCCTAAAACTGCTCTGCCTCAGTAGCCCCATCTCCAACAGTGACCGTACACGAATGCCCAGAGGAGGACATAAAAATTAAACTTGAATATCTCAATTAATACTTTCCCCTCCAAATTTTCCCATCTCCAGCTCTTTTGGGTTCAAAGACTTTTGGCTCCTGCATTTGCAGCAATTCCTGAGGGACCTCTCCCTGTGAACTCTGCAGGATTAAAGGAGACTCTGTAGGAGGTGATTTTTCCCTTTTTATTTGGGACAAGAGGAAAGGGCCTTAAGTTGTGCCAGGGGAGGTTTAGATTGGATATTAGGGAAAATTTCTCCATGGAAAGGGTTGTCCAGCATTTGAACAGGCTGCCAGGGCAATGGGGGAAGCCCCCAGCCCTGGAATTTTGGATGTGGCACTTGAGGACGTGGTTTAGTGATGGTGCTGAGCTGACAGAGGGACTCGGCCTTGGAGGTCTTTTCCAGCCTTAGCCATTCCATGATTCTGAGAGACATCATTGGAAAAATTGAGGGAAATAACTATGACTCTCTTGTAGTTCCAATTCCTGTTTTTCCAGCCCTATTCCTACTGCAGGAGTGACACAAGAGCCGCCCTTTTCCCAAATATAATTTAAACTGCAGAGGTCTCACAGCACAGAGGAGCTTTCCCAGACCTTTTCCCAGAGAAGAAAGGGAATAGGAACAGAGTGAGGGCACAGCAGGAGCCGTCTCCACTCTGCTTCCACTTTTCCTCAGGAATATCACAGCCAAGGACATAAAGGGATAAGAAGAACAAGCTCCTTCTCATCAAGGCTGGAGGATTACAGAGGAGCTGCAATGTTCTGTACAGAGGGATTTGTGTTTTAATCCATTTCCTGGCAATCCTCCCCAAAAACACAAAGGAAAGTGTTAATAAATAATAACAGTTGGAAAGGTAAGCTTGGAGCTGGCAAAATGAGCGAGCAAAGTGGCCTTTGCTTCTTTTCCAGGACACTTGGACAAAGGACTGGTGGGACATTGAAGAGATTGGAGCGCTGCGGGACAACTTCGAGCAAGCGCGGCTTGAGATTCAGCAAAACTTGAGAATTTGTGGGATTTAAGGGTTTTGCTGGTTCAGTATCAGCACAAAACTTAACGTAGATGCTGCGGTGTGGTTCAAAAAATAAAAGGTAGGGAGTTGGCAAGGTAGGAAAAGGCTGTGAGAGAGGCCTTCGGGGCCAGTCTCTCAAAATATCTGAAATCAATGATGCAGCTTCGATGGGAGCCCTGTGTGGGGTCAGTTAAAAAGATCTTGCCTTGTGTGGTATTTTTAAAAAAGATCTTGCCCTGTGTGGTGTTTTTTAAAAAGATCTTGCCCTGTGTGGTATTTTTAAAAAAGATCTTGCCCTGTGTGGTGTTTTTTAAAAAGATCTTGCCCTATGTGGGTTTTTTTTAAAGGATCTTGCCCTATGTGGGGTTTTTAAAAAAGAACTTGCCCTATGTGGGGTCAGTTAAAAAGATCTTGCTCTGTGTGGGGTTTTTTAAAAAGATCTTGCCCTGTGTGGGGTTTGTTAGAAAGATCTTGCCCTGTGTGGTGTTTTTTATAAAGATCTTGCCCTGTACGGGGTCTGTTAAAAAGATCTTGCCCTGTGTGGGGTTTTTTAACACAATGTTTTTTGCCTGAGTAGAAAGGGTTGAGAAGAGCAAGAACTGGGAAAGGCTGAGGGAAGCAAAGCTCCGGGATGAAGAGCATCTGAAAACACCTTTGTTCTCCGAGGGGAGGTGGGAGTTTCTCCCAAGGCCGGGCTAAGGGGCGCTCTGAAAACACAAGGATGCACCCCTGGTGTCTGGGAACAAGGAAATCCGGTGGAACTGAAAGGCAAGAAGTGCTGAGAGGGAAAAGTAAAAAAGAAGCTCTTTAAAGCAGTTTATCCTAAGCCTGTGGAACCGCCAAAGGATGCGACTAAAGCCAGGATCAGCATCACCGAAAGCTGGGTAATTAAAACAGCTCCAGTTCTTCTAATTAGAGGGTGAAAGGGAATCCCCTTCCTGGCTTTGAATCCAATCTCCATCTTCCAGGATTAGCAGGAGACTTTGAGCTGGGAGCAGATTGTTTCACCTACTGGTGGTGTCCCTTTACCAGGGGCTTGCTCTCTCCTGGTGACTGCCCCAGGGAGCTGGGCTCTGTTCCAGCCTTGGAATTTCCGTGCTCCTGACTGTAAATTTTTCGTGGTCAGGATAACTGAAGGGGCTCCCTGTGGATGTAAACGATCCCAGGTCTGTGGGAATCTCTGCTCCGTGATTTCTGCAGATCCAGGGTTTGTGGTGGAGTTGGACGCGCTGCCAGTCACCTTGGGCGCCCGCTCCTCTGGATATTTCCCAGGGATATTTCCCAGGATTATTCCATTAGTAGGTGAGCAGGAGGACTTGTAAGATGTTAACTGGCTTGTGCTTTAGCAACACTGGTTAATTGTGCAGCTGGAGGAGCAAAGCAGGGAAGGCTGAGGGAGATAGAGTAATCAGAATTTGATATTTGATATCTACTTCTTGCTTACTCCTTTATTAAACTCTGTGGGTTCTCTTTATTGATAGGTTTTATCTCTTATTTCCTCAGTAGAGGAAAACCCCGTAATCCTGATCATTTATTACTATTCAGCAACTATTACAGCTCAACTCTTTTCATAAAGAGGAGTATTTATATAGAGAATTATTTTTTACAACCATTTCTCTTCATCCTGTTGTGGTGCTAACAAGTAAAAGGCAGACAAATTATTCCTGCAAAGAGAAATAAATGAACAAATTAAATATTGTACAAACAGATTTAAAAAGAAATGAGTATATTTTAACTCACTTTAATAAAAAGCATGACTTTAGGATTTGTCTGAAGTATTGCAGCTGATCCTGTAGACAGAGATTTTAATTCAAAGGAAATTTGGAATTAGTGGTGATCGTGGTGTTGGCTTGGATTTGATGACCTCAGAGTTCTTTTTCAGCCTTAATGATTCTGTGATTTTATTAATTACACCACAACTAAGGAATTTAATTCATTTACTAAAATTATATCCTGGTTTTCTACCAACTTCTGCCTCTGCCCAGGGCTTGGTCTTAACTGGGGTCACACAGATATTTAATCATGGAAAATTTCCTGGAAAATGCTGCATCCAAAGCTTTGCCTTTAAGTAGGAGATTTTTCAGGGCAGGTCATGAAAAAAAGATTTTCACTTCCATTTCAACCTTAGGATTGGGTTTTTTCCCAATTATTTTACATTTTTCAGGACGTGTGGATCAATAAAGGTGACTTGCAGGTAGTCCAAGACTTCTTTAGCCACAGATTCCAAAGAACTTTCTCCTAGTGGGAAAATCTGAGGTGACAAAGGGCAACAGGGAGACTTGAACGAGCTCCAGTGGGAAAGATCTTTAATTAATTTACAAAAAGGGTCTTCCACTATATGAATGACCTTTCTTTTTAATTTTTTTTCCCTCGAAATTCCCCCTTTTTTTGGGCTGTTAAGAGGAAATGGTGACCCTGGTTGCAAATGGTTTACAGGAAAAAGGGATGAAAACGGCACAGAAAATGTGGATTCTGCTGCTGTCATGGAAGGGTGGGATATGGAATGAGAGCTCAGTTTTAAGGGGATTAGGAAGAAAGGAATATTTTCAAGGATATCTCTTGCGTGGAACACATTTGGAGCCTTGTGAACGAAGCAGGAGGAGGAGCAGAGGAAGGACAAATCCAGCCTCTTTTCCCAGGTCCTTCCAGGCCCTCCCAGGGCCTCTCAGGCCAATCTCTCCACAATTCCCACAGCAAGGGAAGACAAGGTCTGGGAAAGACAGGAATGATGAAGAGAGCAGGTCAGTAAGGACCCTGAATTCTTGGTTTACATTCCTCATATGCAGCTGGAGCCATGGAATGTTCTTTCCCGGTTCTTTTCCTTCTCTGGCTGGAAGCAGTAGCTCCAGGGTGGATTGCTAAGACTCCACTTGTGGCAGGCATTGGAAAAGGACACTCAGGGCCATGGAATTGTGTCTCCAGTCCTTGCAGATGGGCTGGGAATGGGCATCTCATCCAGAAGGATCCATGGATCATCCCTTCTTCGCAAAGCTGACAAACGCTTCCCAGTTCTCCAGAAGGAACGTGACTTTCCAAAGTCCTTTTCCACTTTATTGCCCTTCAGACTCTGAAAAATAAGGAGGAAGTGCCACAGGATCATTGAGACAGGTTTTTCCTGGAGGAAATATCCCTCCCCGTTCATCTGTTCCTGTATCCCACAGAAGCCAAGCTGACCAATCCCATTTGGCATTCCAGAGGTAAAATTTGGGCCAAAGGAATCGGAATAACTGCAAGGTCCTTGTGTGAGAAACACATTTGGCTTTTCTTTGAAGTTTTATTTAAGTGTTCCATCCCTTTCCCCACTTTTTTTCCTTGCAGTTTGTCTAATCCTTGTTACTTATCCAGAATCTGCACATTTTATGTTATTAATGTTACTCCTATTAATGAGTAACCCATCCCTAATATTCAACTAATATTAAAAGTAAAGCATTTAATTCCTAATCGAATTCCTTTCTTTTCGGAGCAGAAAATCTGTTTGGCATAAAGGAGCAGCATTCCTGACAGGGCAGAAAATTCCTCCTCTAATTGTGTGAATTCTGCCTGACATTCCTTGATGAAATTGTCATTGCTGTAGAGTTTGCCTTAAAAAAAAAAAAAAAAAAATTCCAGCCCTTTCCATGCTCTGTTCCATCAAATTGTGGTGAAAATCAAACTGCCAGGAGCAGGGGCTAAAAATTTCCATTAAAAAGTCCTTGGGTGCCATCCATCAAATCCTGCTTTAGTCTTGAGTGCTTGCCCAGGGTTTTTCAGATCAAAATATGGATGTCAGGAAAATAATTCCAAAGATTTGATCTGAAAGAAATGGAATACGACAACTTGGAATAAAATATGAAAGGCTGTTAATATAATTTTAGGAATTAAGGTGGTTTTGATTTGAGGAAGCTCAGAACCTCCTGGTCTGCAAATTGCAGCAGGTATTGATTAAAATTTGCAGCTGAATTTCAGGAACATCTATGAAAAGTATATTAAAATATGGATTTCATTCCCTGCAGCCTCCTGGGGACTGCAGTTGGCGGGGTTTTTCTCCCTAAAATATTCCAGGATGCACCAAAACTCCACTGATGCCTTTGTTTGCTGAATCCAGCAGCACTTCTCCAAGGAGAACGTGCATTCCATGCTCTCTGGGATCCATCAAAGCAGCAGATGGAGAGCAGAGCCCCGGAGCAAGAAGTTTCTTCTGGAAATTGATGTTTTCCTCCTTGCCATCCCAAATAAACTTCGTTGGATATTTATCCAATCAGAATTATCCCACCTTGAACGGTCCTTGTGGATCACTTCCAACTCCAGGACATTCTGGGATTGCCTGATCCACTCCTCCAGAGCTCCTTGACAACTCCTTCACTCCCCTCAATTCCCTGATAGGAAGGGGCAGCCAGGGGGGAATCGGGATCTGCTCCCGGGGAACAGGGACAGGAGGAGAGGGAACGGCCTCAGGCTGTGCCAGGGGAGGCTAAATTTGGATATTAGGGAAAATTTCTCCATGGAAAGGGTGGTCAGGCCTTGGCAGGGGCTGCCCAGGGAGGTTTGGAGTCCCCATCCCTGGAGGTGTCCAAGGAATTCCTGGAGGTGGCACTCAGAGCTCTGGGCTGGGGACAAGGTGGGGACCAGTCCAAAGCTGGATTTGATGGCCTTGGAGAGCTTTTCCAACCTCAGTGATTCCAGGATTCTGTGATTCCATAACTCAGGCTGGTCTAATTTGTGTGAAGACACATTGAACTCTCTCCAGTGTTTTCAATCAGATCATTCCATGTATTTAATCTCCAAATCAATTTCCCAATGAACTTTGAGAGCTTTTTTCCCTCTCTTCCCTAAATTCCATCTCTGGACACTCAGAGCTGTGAGGCTGGAATAGTTTGAGTGCTGGGAAAGGCACCTTTTTTTCCCTAGGGATCATAACAAGGATTTCTATGCACCCCATTGGACTCTGCCATTTACTGAGTGTAAAATGTTCAGGATATTTGGGAATATCAGTGGATTTATGGAGAGATTGGATACTTTAAGCCCTCTGGATTGAACAGAGGAAGAGACCAGAACAAAAACTTCCAGCAATTCAGCAGAATCCCCTGGAAGGGAGTCCAGCAGCTGAAGATTTCATTTTTTTTGGAGATTTTTCTGGGAACTTGAATTCCTGGAATTGTCTGGATCACCCAGCCATGACCAGAGCAGCACCCTCAGCCTTCAGCCCTCTGATAACTGATCCATCTCTTAACTGATAGGAGCCTTTTGCACCCTTTCCTTCCTATTTCGACCACCTCTTGAAAGCCAGGAAACCTGAATACAAATTTCCATGGGATTTCCTTTCCAAGGGGCAGAATATCCTATTGCTTCTTTTCCAAGCAGAGGCATGAATTAAAATTGGAGTGGTTATTTCCTCCAGAAATGTGTCCAAGAGCTCCTGTAACTGTGATTGAGTCAAAAAGGGTTTAAATTCATTTATTTCACCAGCTTTAGAGGTGATAGTTTCTTCTCTTGATGTCAGTTGGTTGCATGACTCTCATTAAAAGAAATCATTTCATGCCTGGCCTCGCCAATTAAATCCCAAAATTTTGCTGGTCTGGCCAGAAACCTGGGAATATAAAAATATAAACAAAAAAAAAATTTATCACTTGCAGCAGAATGTCTCTTAAACCACTGAGAGACAGCACAGGGGCTTGGCAAGGAATGAGGGAAAAGAGGAATTTCTAAGGAAAAGTTGTTTGCTGTTTCCAAGGAAATCTGATCCATTTCCCAGTGAAATCAAGAGGAGCCTTTCCTTACTTCGCTCCGGTTTTGATGGATAACTGGAAGAGTGGTTTAAGGAAAACTGCAGTTCTTGGCTCTGCTCTCCATTCCCTTGCAGCACTGCCGTGTTTGGATTACAGGGAGTAAAACAATTCCCCAAATTAATTGTGATCCCAAGAATCCTTTGCGAAGGAAGGAACAATTCCACCAGGAGTGGAATTTCTCCAATTCGGAAGAGCTTGTAAAAGCAAGATTTCTCTTTTTCCTCTAAAGTGCTCAATATCAATATTTCAACAGCCCTTTGGGATGGGATAAACAAAGTAATCCCAGAGAAATCATGGCTGTGTTGTTCCAGGAGAAAAATGAAGATATTCTGCAATAAAGGGATTGAAACTCGGGTGCCTTTAAGCCAGGATTTATTACGATTTCCACTCAAAATTCCTCTGGGTAATTTGCCTCACCCAAAATTAAACCCACCACAGTTGGTAGTGTCCAAGGCCAGGCTGGACGGGCCTTGGAGCACCCTGGGATAGTGGGAGGTGTCCCTGACCACGGCAGGGGTGGAATGGGATGGGATTTAAGGTCCCTTCCAACTCAAACCGGTTTTGGATTTGGAGCAGTTCAGGAAAATGAAAATTTTTTCCAAGACCAGAGAAAATCCGTGCTCGTTGCGTGTTGCTATAAAGACAAGAAGTGTCTAGATGAGCTGAGATAACGACCTGATTTTTTGGTACCTGGGTGCTGCACCAGGCTAATTGTTAATGATTAATCTGTTAATAATTAATTAGGGTGCACCTGAGAAATCCCAACTTGGGGGAAACCATCTGCTGCCTGGGGAGCACCTCCAGCTTTCCCAGTTCCTGGAAAATTCATCCTTGCTCATCCCAGGCTTTCAGCACCAGCAGGGTTGGAAGGAACTCAGCAGAGTGGTGGTGCATTGGAAATAGTGGAATTCTGGGAATTGGGTTGGAAGGGGCCTGAAATTGCATCTCATTCCAACCCCGTTCCATGGGCAGGGACACCTCCCACTATCCCAGGCTGCTCCAACCTGGCCTTGGACACTTCCAGGGATCCAGGGGCAGCCACAGCTTCTCTGGGAATTCCATCCCTGCCCCTCCCCACCCTCACAGCCAGGAATTCCTTCCCAATATCCCACCTCACCCTGCCCTCCTTCAGCCTAAAGCCATTCCCATTATCCTGTCACCCCATCCAAAATTTCTCTCCATCTTCCTTGCCAGCTCCCTTGCATCCAAGGGCATTTTGCATTGATAGTATTGAAAGATTCCCGAAAAATGCAGATTTTCAAGGATGGATCCAATCCAGAGCCACGGGCACCTCAGTTTCTTTCCCAGGATAAGAGGAGCCTGTCGGATTTGGCTCCGGAACCAGATGCAATCAGATTTCAACAACATCCCTGTTGGAGCCTTTTCATTTTCCCAGATAACTTCCTGTCAGGAGGATTAGACAGCAGCCTCCAGGGAAAGGCAGCAGCTTTGATGACTCCCCTCCTGTTAATGTTGGTTGCATCCCATATGGATCCTGCCCTGGAACAGGGACTGCGGGAAAACACCCGCTGGGATTTGTCACGTTGGAGAATCCTTGTGGAGAGACCCACAGAAACACTCAGAATTTCCCAGGAATCCCAAAACCCATCATTTGTTCGTGCTTTTAAACATATTTTCTTGGAGAAATCAGGGAAAGATGACTTTTGGTGCAGTGCTGGGATGCTCCAAGGGAAACTTTGGATTTATGGCGGCAGTGACAGACTTCCAGAGGCCGAGTAGCTGTGCCCTATCCATGAGAAGGAGCATCCCAACCCTCTGGATGATTGATGAGCCTGTCCTGGGGTCAAGTGGAGCTCAGCGTGAAGGAGAGATGACAAAATCTGTTTTGGAAATTAAAAAACCCCAATTAAGTATTTTCTCGTCATTTTAATTTTTTTTTTTTTTTTTGGTGACAACAACACGAAATCCATCCCTAAAAATCCAACTTCACTGAATTTTTCTTTTCCAGGCTTGTGCATGAATTGCAGGGAGTTCATCCCATCTCGTGGTGTTTGATTCTCTGTGCCCACAGCTCAAGAAATGAGGGGGATTTTAATCAGGAAAAATTGGGCTGAGCACCAATATTTGGAATTCCCAGTTCCAGGATTCCAAAAATTCAACTTTGCTGCTGGATGGGGCCACCTGGTACCCATTTAGGGGAGGTTGGCAGCTGTAATAAGACCAAAAAATGGCTTTTCCCCCACAAATTTAGGAATTAAGAGTTGTTACTCCGCCCCCTGGTCCCTTCACTTGGATAAGAAACTCCAGGGTGGTTTTTAAAGAATATTTTTTAGCTTTTGGGTTCTTCACTTTCTTATTTTCCAACTTTTCCCGTTAAATGGAACTTGGAGGTTTAAAGCAGAATTGGAATTAAATTCTAGGCTTTTAGAGCTGGCATAAAAGCAGATATCCATTGTATTTTCAAAGATGCAGCTGTGGAACAGTGACTGAACGGGATAATTTCCTTATTTTCTTCTTTTAGTTGTGCTAAGTGTGGCACAAAATCTTTTTCCCGATGGCTCCATCCCCTGAGCAGAGAAATCCCAATTTTTGCTCATTTAGGCTGAGCTCGTTTTCACTCAGTGCATTTTTTTAATACTGAAAATAACAGGAATAACCAAATGTGGCTTCCCATCCTTTAGGGGAAGGGAGCATCCAGGATTTGTTGATGTTTGTGGTTGAAAGAAACGACAAAGCCTGAGGGTCTGGAAAAGATTCCAAAGTTTTAGTAGTAAATGATACACTTGGAATGGGAATTGGTGTTGGTTGTCCTTGATTTCCACAGTGGGGTTTGGATAAGGGGTGGGGTGAGAGGGAAAAGAGGGAATGGATTAAAGAGGGGGAGAAAGGGAGAATGGGATAAAGGGAGATCTCCAGTGCTGGCTCCAGAGCTGATCCAACTGAGGGGGTGCAGGGCCCTGGGGCACTTCCTGGGATTTGGGGGCACCTTTTTAGGGATGAGTTTTCCCCATCTTGGGGGAAAAATCAGTTCTCGTGCACAGCCCCTTCTTCCAGACCTTCCTGGGGATGGGTTGGAGGTTTTGGGACTCTGGGATGGTCTTGATCCCCTCCCCAGTCCAAGGGCACTTCCCGGCCTCATTCCTGCCCCGTGCTGGGCTGTGCTGATCTCCAGGAGCCAGGACAAGGGTGGCATTCCCAGGAAAGTGCTGCCCTGGCCCTGCATGGCCCCTGCTCCAGCCACATCCTGTTCTTCCCACAGAGTATTCCCGATAATCCTTGGATGGCTCCATCTGGCTGGGGGTGTTTGGGAACACAGCAGCCCCTGGGATCCTGGGATTCTACACACAAACACGGATTTAGGGTTTGGAGAGGGTGCACTGGGCCTTTCCAGGTGATAATTTCAATGGGAATGGCATGGAATGGGGATGGCATTTCATGGGGAATTCAATGGAATTTCATGGGAATGGTTTATTGCTTTCAGGCTGTCACCCACCTTCAGAATGTGGCAGCTGCAAAAAAATTCCTTTTAAATTCAGTAAAAGAGAGGCTCTCCTTATTTCCATGTTGTCTGGATCATCATCTGGGCTTTCTTTGGAATTTTTTTCAACAGAAAAAAATCTATTTCAATGCTTTAAAGCCCTATTTCAAGGCTTTCTGCTTTCCCAGGTTTATTGTTTTCCAAAATACAAAGAAGGAAGAAGACTCGGGATGTGTTTCAAAGCTTTTTGCCGAAAGTATTTGCATTGGCATCCAAATGAATTCATGGAGCTGAACTCCAAACGTTCTCAAATCAACTCCTCTCCTGTCTGCACTGTGTTAATTAATAAAGCTGTCTGCCCATTAAAAGAAATCCATTTACTCAGAGAAAGAGAATTACAGTCTTGGCATACTTTTCCCAGGAATCCATTTGCATTCGGAGCTACTCGGGATAAAAGAATTGTACTTTTAAAGTGCTGGCAGGAGACAACTTTCCAATGGAAAATTCTTTGGGAAATGTTTTACTCCGACAGCTTTATTAGGCCTTGAAGAGGAACTTGAGGCTGAGCTTAAAGTATGGGTGGGTTTTAAGCTGCTGCAGGAGCAGCACCTGCTGAAAGCAATTCCATGAGCCAGCCACAAGATCCATTGGTTCCGAGATTTACTGGAAGTGACTTTGGCCTTCCTTCCACTTCAGACCTCTCCTTTTCCACCTGTGGGAAGCACAACTGTGTCGGTTCAGGGGGACAAAGAATTCAGGAATGAAAAGTTAGGAAGTAAAAGGTGGTGGTGAGATCTTCAAACCCAGCGTTGAAATGCTCCTCATTCTTCCACATTTTCCATACGGGCTCAGTGGTGATCCGTGATTTATCCACTTGCCAAAAAGTGGTGTGGGAAATGCTCCTGGTTCGTGTCCTGGTGGTTGTAGCTGAAGTAACAAGGAATCTTGGAATGGTTTGGGCTGGAAGGGACCTTAAATCCCATCCCATTCCCACCCCTGCCATGGGCAGGGACACCTCCCTCTATCCCAGGGTGCTCCAAGCCAAATCCAACCTGGCCTTGGACACTTCCAGGGATCCAGGGGCAGCCACAGCTGCTCTGGGAATTCTATTCCAGGCCCTCCCCACCCTCCCAGCCAGGAATTCCCTCCTAATATCCCATCTATCCCTGCCCTCTGGCAGTGGGAAGCCCTTCCCTGTGTCCTGTCCCTCCATCCCTTGTCCCAGTCCCTCTCCAGCTCTCCTGGAGCCCCTTGAGGCCCTGGAAGGGGCTCTGAGCTTTCCCTGGATCCTTCCCTTCTCCAGGGGAACATTCCCAGCTCTTCCAGGAAAAGGGAACTGCTGCCACCCTGAGCTCCTGCAGGAGTTTTCAGTGGAAACCCCCAGACTGGGAACACTGGGATTGTTCCCAGTGCTTCATGCCCAGAAAATCTCCACCATGGAGAGCCAAACGTGATTTTCCCACTTATCCTTGTACTCCCTGCTACAATGGATTTCCTTCCCCTCTGAAACCTCTCCTGGGGAACTTGGATCTTTTTTCCCTTTGACCTTTGCCTGGCAATTCCAGGGGATCCCATCCTTCTTTCTATTATTTTTAAGCCCTTTACTTTCCAGTTTTTCCTTTTTTTAGATGTCAAAAATTCATATTAATATTATTTTAAAATTTTTTTAAATACTTTTTTTTAGGATTGAAAAAGTTCAGAAGCAAAGGGTGTGGCAGAGATGTCATGAACTTCATCATCACTGGGTTTTCAGGAGCTTCCATGGTTTTTTTTT
>WBMZ01004484.1:0-70417 GCA_013400975.1 Atrichornis clamosus | reverse complement strand
CAAAACCATAGCATACACCAAAACAGGGTAAAACCTTAAAGCAGTGGCAGTTTCAACCACTGCAACAATCCAGTATGGAAATTTAAGTCGCTCAAGAGTATAACTCCTATTGATATTTCATGTAATAGCCTTAACATCGTAAAGTCATTGCATACTTCAGAAGTAGTAATTTATTTAAATTCTGTATATTGCTTTAAGGGGTTTTTAGTATTCATTTCTTAATATGTATTTGTAGACTAAACCCCTATTTCTAATTATCCATTACCCATGTGCAAAGTTTACAGCAAAGTACTTCAAGGAAAGAGGAGCTGAGGTTTTGAGTTTATTGCTCTGTGTGCCGTGTGATCTTTAAAACACGAATTTTGGGGTGGTGCCGCATTAGACTCTGTCACCATTAGTTGCATTCTGTCCTCCAGACAGACTTCATAAGCTCCTGACATCTGGGTCTGTAACAGGAGCCATTCAGAGCCATCCTCCCTTTGACCAGAGAGGCGTTTATAGGTGACAGGCAATCCCAGCAGCCTTCTTCTCTGGACTCTCCCTGAAAGGAGCAAAGCATCTCAGCTAGTGCATCCCAGTTCCCTGGGTGGGACAATCAGGATCTTAAAAGTGTAAATGATCTTTGAAGTAATGTGGAGTGAATTTTGGGTTTGGGTTGTGACTTAGATATGCCACCCAAAGATGATGGTGGTGGTTTTTTCATGAGGAGTCCTTTTCCACATTTTTATTTGAAATCCAGGCCTGAAAGAAATGCCAGCCTTTCCAAGGATAAATGCCATTGCCCTGTCAGTAAAGCATGTAACTCAACTGGGTTATCTCCTAGGCTTTTTTGAGATTACCTTTGATTTTAAAGAATTCAGAACTGTGGAAGCAGCCAAGACAGAAATCAACTATTATCTCCTTGAACATGCTGAATTTTTAAAATTAAATTAATTATATTTACCAGTTGTTTAAAGCAGGATAGAATTTCGGAGACAAGACAGCTTTCAAACCTCTGACTGAATATGGATTATCTTTCATTTGCAACAGAGGACAACCAGATGCACAAAAAAGCCTGTGACAGACTATCCCTGCTGGATTTGCTAATTAATATTGACCTTTTCAAATGAATGATGCTTATTGTCTGACTGAAAAAGAGACAACTTGTTTTTCTTCTATGTGAGCTTTACATCTAAAATACGCTTTTTATTCCTGCATCTGGTCTCATGTCAGTTTATCATCTGAGAGAGAGACAGTCACCATTCTCTCTTTGTGTACTTAGAGGCCACTGTCAAAGTTATGTCCACTTCAGGCAAAATCTGCAAGGTTTCATGTGACAGGAGTGAAATTTATCTGAGCTTCTGAAATAATTTGGCCCCATACTTCATGAAGGCTAGTTCTCCTTATTCTAATTTTGGATTTATTTTTAAACATGCGCTACAAAGGCATATAAGCATTGCTGATTTTATATCCCCAATGCAAAAATGTGCCCGTATCCTGATAATTTTGTAATTATGACTGTCACTAAAGGTCTGTTACTACAATTTCACGCATGCTAAACTAGATCCTGGAACGGATCCTTCCTTGTGCAGGAATCCCATTGAAACTGAAGATTGCCTTTAGCATGGGCTCCAAAGCTTCCATTCTGCTCAGTTTGGATGAATGTATGATAAAGACATTTAAAACATGGCTAATGAAAATTCGAAAATGTTTCTACAGAAATGCTATTATGTCTATATAGTATTTCCTCCAATTGTGCAAGATATGTTAAAATTAAATCTGAGGAAACCCCCCCTCCTGATTTATATACTTCCAGCTATCAAATAGTAGGAGGAAAGAGAAAAGCCTGAAGCAATGGTAAATGATTTATGATTGAGGAGGTGTTTCATTAACCCCTCTCCCCCAACCACACATAGATAAAGCAAATAGCTGCTGTAAGATTGGTTTAATTATTCAGTCTATTAAAATTCCTGTCTTGTTTGCTTAATTTTTTTATTATCAAGAAATTCTGCTGTTCAATGTCTCATGAATCCAACTTTCAAGATCTTATTTCACTGGGGGAGAACAAACCCACTTATCACTAACCTTATTTATCAGAAAGACTTACACAACAGTTTGGCTGCAGAGGAGTAGTTGTTTTATGTCCCACTAACTCCATGGGATTGCTCACAACCTGTGGCATTAAACACACACATAAGTCTTTGAGAGGCCAAGATTTAAAGAGGCTTGATCATCTACATTTGCTTTGTGTTTTTTCAATTCCTTTTCTCTCTTTAGCACCATTTCTCTTTATTAACAAACTCACTGGCAAAGTTATATTAATCTAAGCAACTCTCTAGTGAAGCTCCCACCCCCTGATCTTTAGCTATTGATCTGGCTTTGCCTTTCAGCACTAATGCACTGTCCCTTGTGGTTTGTGACAAGCTGCAGCAACTCACTGCAGATGGTAAAACAGATTCTTAAATATTGATTTCAGGCTCCACTTTTAAAAGCCATGCTCTCTAGATGTATTGATGAGAAGTCTAGTTTTAATACTGGGTCGTTGGGTATAGGAATTTTGTACAGTAGGTGAAATTTTAGCTTTGTGGTGTGGAGGTAGCTTCAGAAATTTGCTCTGAGTAAAAGAAGGAAAACAATGTAAAAGTGACCAGGGCATAACGAGGTGCCCTCTGAATTACATAAAAACAAATAGAAAACTGAAATATAAAAATGTACTTCTTTTTCAGTTTAAAGCAGGATAAACAACTACAGGCTGTGGTAATACAAAATGTTAAATAAATGTGTCTTACAAAATAATTGAATTTTAGATTGCTTATGAAAATGGACTCAAAAACTTCCTCTCACGTATAACCATGTTAATCAGTGTAGATCAAGAAGGCAAGATTGTCACATTAGCAGCACAGTCTGTTATTGAAAAAGTATTTCCAAGGCAGATGCATGTATGAGTGGATTGGCTTAATACAAAACAATAAAACATTCAGAGATAGTGAAAGATAGAGTAAATAATAATGGTAAATCAAATTATTATCATGAATATTGATGCTAAAAGGCATAAAGAGACATGAATTTCAAAGGGAGCTTGCAGTTGGGCTTGATTCACTTAGAATGAACTCAGGAACTCTTTTGTATGAAATCCTAAAATGGATTTTAAGCAGTACTTAATAATGACTACACCTGGGCAGAACAGAGGTCCTTCTAGCCTAGTGTTCTGGCTCTGATACGGGGCGGTAGCAACATCAACAGAAAGGGTAAGAACAGGCCAAGAGTGTAATCTTTAGCCTCTGCAGTTTGCAGCTGGAAACTTGAGGTTCAGGGACCTTAGTGAAAGTGAACTTGCTGCATATAACAATGCTGAAATGGATCTTTGGGGGTTTTTTTCCCCTTGAATTAGTGCAGTGTGTATATTTTTTTACCATTCACAATATCTTTCGGTAAAGTCTTTAGTAGCTTAATTAGGCATAGTATGAAGAGCCATCTTCTTTCTACTTACCCTTTCCTGGTTTCACTTGGTGACCCCTACTTGTTGACTGGAAGAGACAATGTACAAAGTGAGCTGTCATTCCCTATTCATCCTTTCCATGCCGTTCTTAATTACAACCCAGTCGGTCTTTCCTAGGCAGAGAGACCCCAGTCTATATAGTCTTCCCTGTGAATGAGTAATTTGGTACTTCTGGTCATTTTTATAGCCCATTTTTATGTCTTCTTCAGATCTCTACCTAGAGATAAGCCCAGAACTATACTTAGCTCAAGATGTAGCATTTCTTGAATTAAATGGCATCCAAAAAATTGCTGTCTATGGTGAACGTTAGTAACAAGTACTTAAAAAAACCCCACAGAATATTAGTATTTTCATAGAAGTTCAAGTGAAATTTAGTTTAGGCTTTTTATACTAAACTTGATGAAATATGTGTGGTGGTGCAAAGCACAGCTGACCCAGGAATGGTGCTAAATTGCCATCTAAAAAATTAGAGTATAGTTAAATAATTTATAAGACTGTTACTTTTGGATTATGTTTTTTGTGAAACATTTAATCAGTATAGCCATGTATTCCATTAAAAAAATGGTTAATTTTTTTTATTTATTAGCTATCTGGAAAACATATTGTTTCTTGTTCCTTTTACTGCGTTACTGTGGCTAGTCTGCAAGATGGGTGAAATTCCATGATTTTATAGTACTGTTTTCCAGTACATTTTAATCAGGTCTTGCAGCCATTTTCATCTGGGATCTGGAATTAAATAGGGACTTCATTTAAATGATAATTATTTGGCCTGGGACTGCACCTGTTTTCTGTGTTTATGAAATTAAATCAAGCTGAGGGATTACCTGGTCCAGCACCAGTGTTTCCAGGTCCAGTTGATATGCACCTGTTGTTTGTGTACCTGTGTAACCCAGAGGTTTATCTGTAATAAGTTCTTAGTTCAGTCTGCAGACTGTTTGCTTGCTTATATAATAAAAATGAAAATTGTTCTCCCTCTCTTGTTCCAGCAACTTTGTTGGCCCTAGTCTCTACATTCCTCTCCCTCCTCAGTAACCCCACTGTCTCTGTTTCCACTGTTGCCAAAGCTGTCTTCACCCTTTTATAGCTGTGACCCTTGAACAGGAACTGGCTGATTTTCTATATCCATTAGCTGTCTTTGGAGGAAGGGAGAGAGTTATTTCATGATGCAGGATTTCAAATTATTTAAATCTAAGTACAACAAATGCTATAAAATCAGAAGTTTTCAGGACAGGGTATAAATTATAAACAGTATTCTCTAAAAAAAAAAGCTTAAAAAATTATTATTTGTTCATAAGAAGAAAGAAAATACTGCT
The DNA here is from genome assembly GCA_013400975.1 of Atrichornis clamosus. Taxonomy (NCBI): domain Eukaryota; kingdom Metazoa; phylum Chordata; class Aves; order Passeriformes; family Menuridae; genus Atrichornis; species Atrichornis clamosus. The sequence continues at coordinate 65,626 of WBMZ01004484.1, read as the reverse complement.
TTTTCTCTGCTAGAGAGAATGAGCTTTTAAAGCTGTTTATAATTTTATCCTATGACTGATGGAATTTCTTATCAAATCTGTGGAGCAGATTTGTGTTCATCTTCAAGTTTTCCTTCTTGTGATGATTTTGGGAGGAATACAGGATTTTGTATTCTATATCAGATTGTGACACTGCACCCACCATATGAGAGAAGTTTAGCATTATTTTTAATATTTTTTAGAGTTCATATATGCCAGAATTTACACCCTGCAATGATTAAAGCTCTGCCCAGCTACTTGTTTATAATTGAACTTGAAAATTACTTTGAGTTGTGTTTTATTTTTCTTTATTGGATGTATCTGGTCCGATATATATCACTTTCAAGTGTGTGGAATCAGGCCCGTATTAGTGGGAAGTTGCAGGGACAGCTGCTGTGACCCCCAGGGTGCAGATGAGAGCCACAAGGTGTTAGTGCACCACACTTCTTTTAACCAGTGCCCGAGGCATTCTGCTTTATTTTGGCCAGTGTTTGGGAGGGAAGCTGTGAGATGGAGCTGTGAGATGGACCTCTTCACCTACTCTTGCTGTTCCTGGCCGGTTTTTTTTTTTTTTTTCCTTTTAACTTTAGACAGCTGCATATATTTCTGCATGATAAATGCACACATTAGAGATGCCTTTGCTATTCACTGGAGAAGGAAAATCTCCATGTCTGCATTAGATCAGAGAAATTCACAAGGAAACAAAAATATTTTTTATGAGGGATAAGAGTTCCCTTTTCAGCAGATGGCACTTCCTTTTGAGATAGAAGCAGCATATTTTTATGCTACAGATTTTCTCCAGGATTCAGGAAAACAGCGCTCTGGCAAGTATCCTTCAACAAACCCATCCTTCTCTACAAAGTCTGGACTTCTGTGAAAAGCTACTGTGGTTTTTAACTTGGGGGCAGGAAGCTGTGCAGAAAGGAGTTGAGCATTTTTATGTCCCTAAGCAGACTTCCCAGTTTACCCATGTATCTGCTGGTGGCATAAGGGACAGGAACAGTGTCTTCCTGGCAGGCTCCTCTTTAAACACTGGCTGTACTCAGAGATATGCTCTGCTTTCCTCTGTAATCCCATGATCTTTCTCTATTCCACAGTCCTGTCATCAAAGTCATATTTATGTCTGGGCAAGTGTCACATGAGAGCTCAGCACATCACACCATTTGTGATTCCTATGATCATTAGGTAACTAGACAGGTAACTTCGTGTCTTTCACATAATTAACAGTGTGACCATTATCAAGAACAATATTGATGAATGTTAAATAGCCTTTTCTATGGCAAGTGGTAGTTACTAAGACATTAATGGTGAAATTAATCAAAGAATAGAATAGAATCTGTAATCAAATGTCAGTAAAGTTCAGATCTAACAATATTTATTTAAATACAGAAAAGTAAGCTAGATTAGAAGTGTTTTGGGAACTGATTGCTCCGTGGTGTAAGGGCAGCCTCCAAAAGGTAAGTCTGAACTGTAATGAACAGAAAATGTTTTCAGTGCAGGCTGGCAAACCCTGGTTTTGGAAACTGTGGGCTAGACCCAAGGTTTTTTCCTATCAGCTTGGAAAGGCCAGGGTTGAATTTGAATTGCTTGCCTGAATTGAAATCCAAGCCACAAGGCTGTCACTTCACTGCAGTTCTGCCTCCAATTACTCAACTTGTATTAGCCAAACTGGATGAAGACTGTGTTTTTTTGCAGTGTGTGCACAACCCTATGTTGATGCTAAACCAGAAATAGCCATGTCCCAAGAATACACTCTCTCTCACCTTCATTTCCTGAGGCCAATGCCTTGTTCTGATTGCTCAGGCAGATGCTGGCAGTTGCTAAGCTTTCTCTTCTTTTCACTGGGACTTGCTCCTTAATTTCCTGTAACAATTTTCCTACACTGGTTATGCTGTCTATAGGAGCTATCTGCAAGGAATTGCTGCTGCTAAAATTTCTACTGCTATCTTTCTTTCTACAGTGATATGAGACTTTCATGCCTCTCTTAGTTTCCACAGTTAATTAATCTAAGTCTTTCTAATAGTTAATATAGTAAGCATAGAAAAGCAATAAATGAGACAGATAAAGGATGAAATGTTTATTCTCATTAATTAACAAAGTACAGAATATTCAGGTACACATATTACTCCTCTTATCACTGGGAGTTGGATGAGCCACATAGAAACAAGAAAATATATCTAGGCTATAAATGAAGGTGTAGTTCAGTTAGTGTGGGTTTTGTTTTTTTCTTTCCTGGTTTTAATAGCAGCTTCACATCATAATTAGGAGGATGAAATTCCTGCCAGCCAAGTACATACTTTGGACAGATTAAAGGGAAGAGGTATGAGAAATGATAATTGCTTTGTGCTCATCAGACTTCTATTGAAAATCTTGACAGGATAATTACAAAATACCTGCTTTGCAGAATGTCTAGGCAAATTTTTAAAGACCTATTTAAAGTTGTTCATTTACAATCTGTCTGAAAAGTTTTCTCCCCTTTTTGAGGTAGTTCATTACCGTTCAGATGTGTGGTGCATGTTTAAATATAGACCTTATGCTCATGTGCACGCCTGGCTGCATTCCACTGCCCACCCCCAAAGAAAATTGCCCATAATTTTTTGCATCACCCCACAAATTTCACCCACGTACTCACCCTTAACTTTCAGCAGAACATTATTTTACCTGATGGAAACTAATCTTGTTGCTTCCAACAGTCTGAATCACAGTCATGGATAAATTAGTTGAGAGAGAAATGTTCCAGTGCACTATACAAAATACTTAGTTTTGACTGACAGTGAAAAGTTGTTCTACTTTCAGCATTTTCATGTCTCATCACTTGGCTTTTCTTCACCTGCTTTTGAAACTTGAAAATGACATTCACTAAATTGTCAGTTTTCAAAGAATATTCTACGGGTAGGTCCCAAAAACCCTGCTGATTTTTCTGAGAACTAAAAGACCCCAAAAGCCTGACTTTCTACGGAAGTTCAGCATAGAGGTCAGTTGGATCACAGGGCCACAGATACCTGCAGAAAGACAACAGAGTTGCTCTAGGCATGTGGTAGGCAGGGCTGGAGTCATCCGGTATCATTCTTATGTACAGTTGAACAGGGATGACCAATGTCATCGCTACAAGAGCTGGATTTTCATGTATGAACATCCTGTAAGCAATATTTCATGATCTGCTGCCTTGTCAGATTGCACAGAACTGCTGACCATTGCATTCAGTGAGTTTATTGCTTTCCAGAGCTGTCAGCAATTGCATATCAGCTACGTAGTTCATGCATTCGCATGGCAAATCACTGTCTGTTTTATGCTCATCTCTCAGAAAGAGTTAATTGCAATTTTCAATTGCTATTTAAAATTCTCTTGCTCAGTCTTGGATGCTTTCAGACATGACCAATGAGCAACCAGGCCAGCTGGTTCTAGCAACCAGGGCAGGCTTGGAGTAATCACCTTTCCCAGGGATGCCAGGACTGTTGTGAGACCACATGTACACCTCTCAAGTTTGGTTATGGCAGGAAATGGGATGTGCAGACCCCAGAAAGGATGACCATAGATGAACTGCCTTGCTATATAGGTATCTGTAGTCAACCAACTGGTGTATTTGCATAATTTCCCAAAGTCATGCTTTGAGTCTATAACTATAACATTAATTATTGTAGTATGCAAAGCTTACAGTTTGTGTTTTTATATAAAGATAATAAATTAAGTGCTGGACATACAATTAATTCTATATCATTTTCCTTGGTAGATTGAATTACATATTTCATAAGAAATGCACACTTCAGATTGTACAACAGACTTTTTTTATATAATTCTGATTTGTCTCTTGCTTCTTCTTCTTTGGACAGTTTATGAAGAACCGGAAGACCCCAGTAACAGATCATTTTTCTCAGAAATTATCTCTTCAGTGTCAGATGTCAAATTCAGTCACAGTGGTAGATACATGCTCACAAGAGATTACCTCACTGTCAAGGTTTGGGATCTGAACATGGAAACAAAGCCTGTAGAAACGTACCAGGTAGGAATCTCCTACATCTTAAAATGCAACAATATAAAAGCTGTAAATATAAAAGTCTGTAAACTTCTGTTTACTTTATCTGAGAAGCAGCAAGCTAAGAGAATTAATCAAGCTGGTTAAAATCCTCACAGTGGCATCCTTGTAGCAGGAAAAGGGCAATTTCAGCATTAGTAAGGAAGTGTAAAGCCTGGGGAGTCAAGGTAGCACTCCCTGTGGATTGGGCTCTTGAAAGAAACAATTCTTTTAACAAGAGAAATCATCTCTTCACTTTGGCATCTGCTTTCAAATGAATCATTGCACTACTAACATTTAAAAGTAACTGTGGAAAAGATTTTGTGTGTTGCTTAGCATTCTGCTCCTGCTGGGACTGCTGAGAGTTTACACCTTTGTCATTTCAGAAGTTCTTCTTTAAGGTTCATCGGTGTGTTTCTCTCTTGTGCCTAGTTCTAGAAGTGCTCCGTGTTAAGCCCTGGCATCACCACTGACACAGCAGCTCGCAAATGCCAGACAGACACATCTGGTTGCCTGAATTCGCTATGATATTATCCAGACAAAATGCCAGTGGCTTCAGCCAGCGCTAAGTTTGTACTCTGACATCTGTTATGTTTGGCAGTAGAGGGCTGAGCTTACATTTTTTGACTCTGGCTTGAAGTAGGAAAATATGTCTGTGATACAGAAACTGCTTGTTACGAAAATGCGATAAGAAAAAACTGTTGAGTTACCTAAAAAAGTGTATGCAAAGGAGGAAAAACGCCATTCATCTGGCTGGTGCTGCTTACTGAGAGACAATCCTGTGACAGTGCTGAATCAGTCCTTTGTTTTCTGTCTCTATATAATGGCAGGTGGGATACAGTAGTTCACACTAACTATAATTAAGATTGTTTTTAAAATAACATGGTGATAGTTTGGTAGTGTTTCTTGTCAAAACAAACAAAATTTTCCAGTATTTGTTAGCTAGTACTTAGTAGACAGAGTGGGCCCCAGTGTTTTTCAATGCACCCATTATGTTTCAGTGGATACTGTTCAATGTGTTAGTATTGGAAAATCTGAGCCTGTTTACCTTTAAGACTACAGAATTGGTTATGCTCTTAAAATGGCAGTGCTTGTAATGCTAAATGCGTTAGAAATGTTGATATGCTGTGAAAATGGAGTGGGAGGATAAGGGCGAGACTGTGTTTTATATAACAGAATAGAATATCGGATTTTGGAAGCTTAGATAATATATTATTTTATAGCTATGCTAATTTAGTAGGCAGCCTTAACCCCAGGGAAGGATAGCTGGTCAGGCCAACCTGTTTGACTTGATTTTGACACCTGCTTTTATTTCCTCATGTAGGCAGCTGTGAAACAAGCTGGCCACCTTTAAATCAGTCTGACACTCAACAGTAGGGCCAATTAAAAAGTTACATTTCTGCATGCTGAGATGGGAAAATTGAGTACTGATAATTGCAGTCAGAAGTTTATGGAAAAAAAAGACAAGACCCACAACAACAAAACCCCTTATATAATATAACAAAATACAGCAAAATACAACCGTTTTCTAACTCTCTTACTTAAAGCTATGGATTGCCTTTCATTTTCAAATAATTATCCAGTGCCTTGTAAAGATGTGTTTCTGAGCATTGCAGTGGACTAAAGGAGAATCTGGAACTCAGGGAGCCTTGGAAGACAGTAGCACAGGACTCCATAGGATTCATGTGATCCAACTACTCTGAGAACTTTTCATGTTTTTCAACTGCAGAGAGCAGAGAATTCTGTTCTAAGAAAAAGTGGTTTAAATTACTCTCTTTAATATTTTGTCTCAGAGGTATCTCTCTCTCACATACCTAAATCTCATATTGATGTAATTAGCAATTTCTCAAAGGTTTTTTTTTTTGGTGATGGATCACTGGAAGACAACAAATAAACCTTACATTTTTGGTTATATATCCACATAACTATGATGACAAGTATATCATTAAAAGATTAAAAGGTTTCATTAAAAGATTGAATTTCTCATTTCATCCACTGCATGGTAGCCACTTAGCTATTGACTAGCTGCAATAGTGAGGGTCACAACAGGAGATTTCACACAGAGTTGTAATAGAGAGTGGAGTCCATAACTGTACTGCTTCCTTATCAGGTTACAATTTTAGTATTAAAAAAAAACCAAAAACCAAAAATGGATTCCTTATTCAGGTTCTTTTTCATATCAGTGCAGTGACTCAAAGAATGCTATTGCATAGAGCAGCTGCTAAAGCCCTGCTGAACACGTTATCTGCTGATAATGTTTCAACATGATTTTCTCCTGTTTAAGTTTCACACAAAAGAAAAAAGGGCAGAGTGTGGTCACTGGACAGAGCAATGCAGTGGAATGGCCAGTGCTTGAATATTGCAAGGCAGCCCTGCCTAACAGGTTACTCTTCTGATGCTGCCAGGTGAATTATCCCAGCAGAAACCTTAGCAGCAGCAAGGTGAGCACATTCATGGCAGATAATAGCGTGACCCACTTTTGGCAGCGTCTGTAGCATAGGGATTTGGACAGATCATTTACCAGTGAAATTCCTGATGGTGTCTATTCAGTCCCAGAAAAATACCTCTCTGCACGGGTATGTTGCTGTGTTAGTCTGGAGCACAGGATTGCTAGATAATTCTGTGAGGGTCAGACCTAAGACGTTGCAGTGAAGAGAAGGTCTTTGGTTTGCTTTCAAGTACTGTTCATATGTGGGAAGAGCAATATGTAACAGACAAGGCAAATCTGATTTTACCCTCAGCTGGTAGGGGTAGATGTGAAACCAAGTGCAAATTAAGTGTTTCTTGCAGTTAGTTTTTCATAGTCACTCTGAGGGTCTGATTGTGTTCAAATGTGGTAATCAAAAAGTCCACAAGGTGGTTTTCCAAGGCAGTAGTGTGAGTCTGACAGTCTTGACTTGACAGTCAGTCAAATAAAGACCTGAGACCTTGGAGAGGTAAGACATCTGAGAGGGAAATTGCAAAATCCTTTTTGACAGAGCTGATGGAAAGGCACAGCTCCAGGCTGTGGAGTTGGACACACTTTGCAAAGGGTGTGTACATGACAGTGGTCATGACAGATGGCTGCTGGCAATGGTAACAAGAGAAAGACCTAGAAATTACAGTCAGTGAGGCAAATGGGATCTACTTCCTTCTGCCCTCCCCAACCTTTCAATTTCTTCCAAGTGTTGGGAGCTCACAAACATGACAAAGGAAAGAACTCCAGTTCTTTAACAAATTACACTGCTAACATAAAAAGTCTTTAAGTAAAGAGAAAATGGAAGGATTTAATTACAGAGTGCAGGAAACTGAATGGATAATAAAAGTGTTTGAACCTGTTGCTCACCATGAGGGCAAATGCATTTAATTGTGAAATATTCTATCTTCAATCTGCCATTTTCCAATTATTTACTGTATAAGACATCATGTGTTAATGTACAGTTCAATGTCCATTCATCTATTAATGAAAATTGATCCATAAGTAAATGTATGATCCTTAATAACATTACATTACAAATATTCTTTGGATACTGTAAAATTTGACTATCAAAAATGGGTCAGTTTAAAGAAAATATAAGTGAAAGGTCATTGTCCCTCATCTGGTCTTGATAGAAGTTATTTTACTAGCAGAGATGTTTGTGCCCTCAGGCCAGAGGAGAATGCTGAGCATCCATGAGCAGGAACAATTTTGCTGGAGTTGCAGGAACCTGTAACCTCAGTAAGCCAGAGCTGAGTTATGTCTCTGGGCCATTGGATTGGTGTGTGTCCTACAAGAGGCCACCTACACATCTTTGTTTTACAGTTTCTACAGCAGTTAGAAGAAAACATCAGGAGTGGAAGTACATTTGTAAATTTGTCTAGGCAGGGATTTTCTAGCTTATTATTGCCTTGTGGAATAAGCCAAATCATCCAGAAGAAAAACTAATCAAATTCAGCAAAGGACTGAAACAGTTTGCGTGAGATCTGTCACTTTATGATAACCCTTGTTCAGCAGAGATGTGTGGCCTAGAGGAGAGAGATCTTCTGGTGGTTAGTCGTAGTTTTCAAGTAAGTGAGAATTTACAATTTTTTTTTAAAGTCTCAGCCAAATAGGAGGTATCTTTGGCATTAATTAGTGTCCTTATTTGCAGCCTGTGCAACTACAACCTTGAACTGTATTTGGCTTCTGAAATACCTTACAAAAATAAATGTAATACCATACAGGTTCTTTTAATAGAGTCAAGTTCGTTCTGCCATAAGTGAGAGTCCACTTGGAATACGGCATTTTTCTTACTATTTAAATTAGATTTCTTGCACATTAATTAACACATCTAGGGTATCAGCTGGTGAAATGTCTCTGGGAATTAGCCTAGCACTGAGAAAACCACCCAAGCAGGAAACAAATATGTTGAAGAGGGGTGGTCTGCAGCCTGCTGAGGGAAATATTTTGTGCCTTCCTGCAACAGCAATTCTGTAGCACCTGGTTAATTGGAGGGTGAAAAAGTAGAGTTAGCTACTTCAGAGTTTAAACATAGTATCTTCTGGAGAGCTACCAATCTGTATAGCATATTTTGAAAGTGAACCTCGGAGAACAAGAGAAAGTGAAGGGCTAGTTGTGGAGTTTTATATTTTCTTTGATTTCAAAAATAACAGTTATTTTCTTTAAAACAGGTCCATGATTACCTTAGAAGCAAGTTATGTTCCCTCTATGAAAATGACTGCATCTTTGACAAGTTTGAATGTGCATGGAATGGATCAGACAGGTAATCCATCCTTCTGTCCATCACTGTCCTCATTTAGCAAAAGACCTCCCATAAGATGGGGAACAAACTGAACGTAGTTACACATGGTTATTTTCCACATCAATATACAGAGTCACACACCAGTGTTTGGGTTGATAGAACATGTTTGGATATTCGTGCATGTGTGTTTCTGACTGCCCTAGATGTGATGTATGCCTTATTAGCCTTGGCTCATGCCTTAGAGAAAAAAACTCTTCAAATTAGGTCCATTGTCACCAAAATCATAAATGGGCTGCAAAAGTTAATAAGAATGATGCCAGCTCGCACATCCTCACCAACACACTAAGGAAACTTCTGTGATACTGTATTTTCACATGAGCTGCCTCAGAAATTCAGTTCATTTCCTGGAAACGGGAGTGTTGAAAGACAGTCACAGGCACCCAGTGATTCTCTGCAAACTGCTGCTAAATGACACTTCTGATACCTCCCTGCATCAGAGCAGTCCCTTTCTCTCTGCACTGAAGGAGAGGTCCTTGTTTTTATCTTGGACATGATAACTTGAATATTTTAATGAGAAGTGCTGTCACAAGTCAGAGAGTGCGAGCGAGGATGTTATGCCCATAATGTTAGCAAATGGTGGCAGTACTTTGTGGAGTAGGAATATTGTACAGGAATAGCTGAGCAGCCAAGAGGACTGGGTTAGTAAAAATGCATAAATCCAAGAGCATAATGCAAGGTGAGGATTTTAGTTAGAAAAGAACACAAACCTTTATCTTATCAGTTGGAAACAACTCCCAGGGATATTCATATGGTAGGTGACTGTGGAAGGGATTAGTAGTCTACAAAATGTATGTGAAAGAGAGCACAGGAGCCAATATTGAGTGACACACAGTGACTCCTGGTTCAGCAGAGCGAGGAGCCAAGAGGCAGAATTTTGGCAGTGAGCCTGCAACTGCTCCTTCAGCTCAGCCTCTCATTTGGGAAAGAGAAAAGCAGTCTGTCTCATTGTATTTGAAGCAGGCCTGCCTCCCCTGGACTGGGCAAGGACTGTGAAACAGGCAGTCTGAGACATCTGTGAAAAAGGCAAATACGATCCTTGAATGGGCAAGACTGAGCTATCCAGCAGAGAAAGGAGTAGTGGTGACATTATGTTGGGCTCTTATTCAAAGACCTTTGAACTGCATTTACACATTTCATGTCCCTCATCTCCAAGGTGGATGAACTAATTGAGCAGATGGACAGCTGCTCTAAAGAGGAGAGGCCAGGACTTGAGTTTTTATCAGCTTAGTGAAAGAGAAGCCAAGATTATACTTGTTTCAAGTAAGTATATCAAGGAGATATATATGGGGAGAAAGAGGATCTAGCTAAGATAAATGTGAATGATAATGGCACAACAGCAAGTAGGTGTTGAGTGTCAACAGGTAGTTATAACCCGGAAATTAGAGGTAGTTCATACCTGTCCAAACAGTGACAGTGTGGAGCTGTCTTCCCATCCTGAGTGGTGGAGATATAAGAAACCCAACTGTTCTGATGATGGTGCTCAGTAAATTTGTGAAAGAAGTTGTATGTGGCATTGATTAAAATTACAAGCATCGGAACTTGTAAGTGCAAGATAAGGTCTTTTTGAGTCCTGTGTTCCCCAGATGCAGATCAGGTGTTATGCTGCACACTGGGCAAGGGGCACCTTCTCTTTGGACTACTTTCCTTTGCTCAGTTCCTCTCCCTGCCCAAGGGAAAGATTCTGTCTTTGCTAAAAAATGAAACTTTCACCTTGTATCATCCATTATGCAAATGAAAATATATGATACAAGGGAAAGATTCTGTCTTTGCTAAAAAATGAAACTTTCACCTTGTATCATCCATTATGCAAATGAAAATATATGCTTTCATTATCTCTGTTGCCTGGATGCCAGAGTAATGTTTTCTGACAAGGACTCAGCATTGAGTATCCCCTGTGATACAAAGTGCTGGCCATTTAAAGTTACATAGGTGTACCACACTGAACAAAATACTTCCCAGATTGCTCTCACTGCAACTTGGGCTCCAGCTGTTGTGGCTTTGGTATGGTCAGAACGTGGAAATAACTCACAGAATGTTTAGGGAAAGATCCAGGTTTTGGGGCTTTTCTCTGAAAATCTCAAAGCCATTAATGAATGGATGTTTTAGCAGAGAGTTTTCTCAGTATGGTTACTGCTTTAGTTTGATTCTACTAAAAATAAAAAAATTAAAGCATTTATTGAAAATACAAACTGAGCTGATCCCTGCCCAAATCTGGCACAGAACAACAGCACAGTTCAAATCATTCAGATATTGTGAAATTTTGACAAAGATTCAGGACTTTTCAGATCTTTCCAAACCATTTTGCTTATCCTTAATGGGAATTCTGAGTGCATAGTACAGTAGGTACAGCTACTTATTCCCAGGCCTAGAGTCTTTCTCCTCTGGTCAAATGAAGTGCTGCTGTCCTCATTAGTGTGGTAAGACCACTCTCTGGATAGCTGCCTGGTAATAATAGAATTCTTGTTCAATATCAGGGTTTAAAGTGAGCGTAATATTTTCATTCCTACTTGACAGATCAGAAGGATCAATGCAGGGAGTAATTATTAAGTGGGAACATTAGATTGTGAGGGCTTCATTTATTGTACTGCCCAGACACTGAGGTGTTATTAGTCATGCACAATTACCAAATCTGTCACTAAACACAATGTGCTGCTCTTGAGTGTAAGAAACTCTTGAGTAGAGGAGCTGGAAACATTTGACAGAAGATAAGGGCTCTCTTTAATTTAGTTGTTTCTTTTTAAGAGTCAAATGTATCAGAACTGATGTTCATCTTTTCATTCATTCCTTTGAGCTCCTTGCTTATGAGTATGGCAAGTATTGCTACACGCTACCAGGATATTTTTATTTTCGTGGATCATAAATTAAATAATACTTAGGTTCCAGTGCCTCTTAAACAACAGTTCATTTGAATAGTAAGATCACTAATTTGAGCCTTTTGGTATGTATTTTTTTAAAAAGGACTATTACAAAAGGTAAAAAGTGCATGTTGGCAATTGCACTCCTAAGAGATGCTGCAGTACTTAGACTATTAATCCATCCACATAACAGTAATAACTACAGTTCTAAACGTGTTATTTTTATCTTCTGCAGACTTCAAAGCTACAACAACAATTTAAAATGACAGGATTGTTCAGTTAAAAATGAAAGTGTGTTTATTTTTTAGGTGAAAATACTTTTTATTAATTTTTCCATTACTAAGAAGTTAATCTAGGCTATGATAGAACCTGATGGTGAGACTGTTCACAAAAATAATCAACATACGTGAGCTCTGATTAGAGCGTGATTGATGCTCAGTTACTCCAATGAACAGGAACTAATACAATCAGACAGAGCCAATCTCATTTGCTGAAGGGCACATTAATCACTATGTACTTTGGCAACAACAGTGGTCAGGGGAGGGAGCCAAGCAGGGGTCTTACACTAATTCATTCATATGAGTATGTATTATCTGTAGTTCAGTATATTACACAAAAATCATGCTATCTTTATTGTATACACATCGTTACATGACTATGTAGAATAGGTGAGCTCTACTAGTACAGCAATTTAATTTAGCTCTTCCATTCACATCCTAAGTCAACTCTTTTAATAATGATCCACAAGACACTGTTTTCTTCCCACTGTCAACAGTTTTCAGCGTTACCTTAAAAAATAAGGTAGCTTATTTATAGGTTTTTGTGAGGTCAAGAAGCCAGTAAAAGAAAAAAAAGTACTAATTCTACATGATAGTAAGTGAATACCTTAGTTACCTTTTTTTTTTTTTTTAAATTTCCAATGTATGGGTGTATGGGACCCCTGCCAGGGAGACTTCTGAATACCATCGTGATAAGTGATATGCTGTAAGCAGATGAGTGAAGTCACATACAACTGTTCAGTCAGTCCTTTCCTACTGAACTGTCATTCATCCCCCTGAATATCCGTCAGCCTTCACCCTAATCAGGTGGAATTGGCAGATCTCATTGGATGAGATGTTAAGAGTTTATTTCTGTCTGGCAGCAGACTCCATGCTGGAGAGCTGGAAGACATCATTTTGTTCTCAAAGCTCGCCATGTCAAATATTAGCTTGGAAGTACTTGGGGTTCCCTTTTTCTTATTCCCAGTCTCAAGCCAGCCAGCTGTACAGCACCGAATCCGGTGTCTCAAGTTTTTCCAGCAGCTTCCTCCCCAGAAGGTTTAAATAAGTACCTTCTTTGTGATGGGGAGCCAGGGACTTTACACAGCATAGCATAAAGGAAAATTCCCCTGTATGTCAGGAGGTCCTCACTGCTTGCAACAGCACTTCCTCCTTTCCTTTTTTTTGTAATAAATCTCTTTTTTTATTCCTATGAAAAATGTTGTTTAAGAGTTTTTCTGGAATCAACCTTTTTTTTTCCTTTAGGTCAGCTTGTCATGAGACCAGATCTCGTGGACCTGACACGTTAATCCTAGGAGGCTGCAGTCGTGCTGTTCTGCACTGGTACACATAGTAGTGAAATAGTGCAAATTTAGGGGCTCCAAATATAATTGGGAGACAGTTTCAGGTCAACGAGATGGTCCCTTTTCATGCTGGGTGCATTGAGGGACATCTTTGCTGAGATTTGCAAGTGTGGGGGCAGGCTCTGGTGGAAGCTGCTCTCTGAGTCTCCTCCCCTCCCACCTGTCCAAGCCCTGCTTCTCTTGCCTCAGGGAATGATATTCTGCTGCCACATCTGCACTGAGGGGCAGGTCAGCTGGGCTGGTTTAGTTTTTCTGTCACCCTTAAGCTTGGTGTGTGCTGGTCCTTGACGCCCTGCCCAGCCCTGTCCTTACTCCTGTCACACCATCCCATGGCTTCCACGGTCTCTTGAGCAACAGTGAAGGAGGGGAACTATGACACGAGCTGAATTTCTCCAGGCAGTAGAAATCTGCAGGTAGGAAGACTAATCTGGGCCAGAGTTAGCCCAAAAATTATCAGAGTCTTAAAACACCCCAGAAAACAAAACAAGAAAACCAACACAAAACAATGTGGAGTAAGTAATGGTTTGGTTTTTAGGCAAGCCTTAATTCCAGCTGATATTCCCAAAGCTTCCGGGCAATCCCTGATATCCATGAAAGGAGCTGAATGGAGCAATTTTGATGAAGGCTGTTGTGTGCAAGGATGGCTGCAACATGGATGACATTTAAGAGGTCGGCTTGAAGTACGGGAATAACAAATCTGAGAAATGCAGAGATATGCCAGTTTGTAGTGACTGATGTGTTTGATGAAATCTCATTGCCTAAAAAATATTGTGGAATACCTCATTGCAGTTTAGTAAAATGATGAAAATCCTATTCTGATGCCTTTGAGGTTGGTGAAGTAGAGAATTTGTTGACCATCCAAGAGAAGCAAAACATTTTAGAGGGGAAAGCCCCATACTGAAGCATTTCATTTAATGAAGAGACATTACCAAACACAAAATCTTGAGACTCAGATGTTTAAAAGTATTAAGATAATTAAAGATGCCGAAGCCATGAGTAGTTGAGAGATTTCTACTGTAGACCCTAAAACTCTGGCCCTAAATTAAACATCAGTGGTACAATACTGGTGTCATAGTTATTAAAATCTTTATCCATAGGTAAACATCTGCTCCTTTTGAGGATTACTGTTACAAAGCAAGCGGGAAGAACTTTTCTCTCAAATCCTTTATTGCAGATAATTTTACAGATGGAAAATTTACTTTTATGAAAAGGAACCTTACCTGAATTATTGCTGGCTACCAGATCAGCATGACACAGGGTGAAGAAGCCTGAATCAAATGGGAGCTGTATAGTTAATGTTCTGCTAATTTGGAAACTACCTCTCCTGCCCAAATGGGCTTTGGTTCTTGGGAATTTGATGTTTCCCCAGCCTTCAGCCCAAAGAAGGCAAGGATGCAGGCCAAACACCTGGAGAGCCAAGCAAGTTGTCTGTGAGACTGGAGGGTAGCAGGTGATCACCAAGAAAGGGTGAGCAGTGAAACTTCCAGAAGTAAAATAAAAACATGAGAGGGGTGGAAAAAGGAAGAGAGAAGCAGGTAAGGTGGGGTTTTTTTAATTGTAGAGCAGGATAGATGGAAATGGAAAAAGAAGAGGGGAGAAGGAAGAGAGGGGGAAAGGGAAAGTATGAGGGGAAGAAAGAGAAAAAGAGAACAGAATGGTAACTAGGCAGGGAGTGAGAAGAAAGTAAAAGTAGGGATTGATCTGCACTGGAGTTTTCCCTTTCCCCTTTTACCTTCTGTAAAAATACATTTGTCATGCTTGTTAAAACAAAAAACAAAGGGGGGGTAAGGCTGGATCACAGTGACCCCACGTGAGGACTGAAGATGAGTGAGGCAGTGAGATGCCTCAGATAGTATCTTTAATAAGCAAGAATGCCCTGTGTCAGTGCAGGCAAGAGGAATCAGTAACATTTTGTGTTGCCACTCCAAACACACATACCTGAAGAACTGCCAGGACCTTGCTTGGAGCAGCTGGAACAGAGGGAGCAGAGAATACTCTGGGTGCTCAGCAGAACAGCCTTGTGCAGAGAGGAAAACGTGTTCCCCTCCTGGGGCAGCACAGGAGGGTTAACGTGGGGCTGTGCAAATGCTTTCAGGGCCCTGCAGGTATGGGCTGTTGTCTCTCCTTCCAGGGCGCTGGGCTGGGCTGCAGTAGGTGAAATGTGGGTAGTGGTAGCCATGCTGCAGCCGTTGGGATTTTTCCCTGCTTATTTCCCTGTTTGCTTGTTTTGGGTTTCTTTTTTGGGGGAGGGGAGTGTTTGGAGGTTTTGTTACTTTGTTTTCATTTTAAATCATGCTGCCTGTAGCTGTGGTGGTTTGAGCTGGTGCAGTGAGGCTGCAGCTTTGCTCCAGCCTGAGCTATGAGTACACTGCTCCTTGGGGTGCGCTGGAGCGTGCTCTGTGTCCTAAATACCTCTACGTGCCTGGGATGATGGTACCTCTGACCTTGTGTAGCACAACTTGTAAACGTGCCTTCTAAGGAAAATTAAAGGTGGTTGGGCAGAGCTCTTCTGGGCTGCTCTCTTACACACCTATGAAGTCGTGTGGGGTGTTCTGAGTGAGGGGCTTTCTTTGGTTTCTTGAACCAGCCTCTCTTGCAAGGGTTTTGTGCAAGCCCTTGCCATAACAGTGCTGTGCAGAGCAGTGTCTGGGAATACAGAACAGACTCTTCCTATATTGAGCCACAATTCATATTCTACTATTTATTATTAAAAAAAAAAATCTCTTTATCACACTGACTCCATTATTGTACATTGTATTTTCCTGAACGGGAATAAGTTGCAGGCTTTCATCTAGTTTTCACTCTCTTATTACTTTAAGCAGCAGGTAAGGTTATAATCCATCTGTGTTTGTGACCTTGAACAAGAATGGGCACTTTCTCATTTACATAATGCTGTTTTTTACTGAGCCATTAAACTGCAGAAAAAATAGGGCCAGCATGAAAAGTAGTCATCTACATATGTTAAAAAAATAACTGCAGTAAATCCAACTGAAGAAAGCAGACTTTTAAAAATATGCGAGAGTGCAAGAAATTAAAAAGTAAATGGACTGTAAAGGCAGTTTTACTGCAAGCAAAACCCTCTAAAATAAGATCCTTAACAAACACCTCTCTCTGCATTTGGTGCACTGGTGCTCTGCCAGCGTCAAAACTGCTTCCCTGACAGTTCCAGCCTCCATCAGGAAGGATGCTCCTCTTTTTCTCTGGGAGCCACAGCTCTGCAGCCCATGGCACAGGGGTGCCCCAGCATTATGAACCTATTTCAAAATTTTGCCTAGGGGAAAATATACAGCTGGACTGTTTGCATCACAAATTGTGTATGTTAGTGCTGAGATATGAAATGCTCTCGATGTTTTCATGTTGTGAATAACCATTACAGTAGGAGCTGTAATGACAAGACATGGTGATTTGGAAGGAATGAAACATTTGATTTACTGCTGTTGATTCAATTTCTGAAATGGCACTAATCTTGATCAATAGGCTTTCTGCAGCTTCTGGGATACATTTTATCAAGCTGTCGCAGGGACTCCTGTTTTTTAGCTTGTGAGGTTGTTAACTTGTGCCTTGCTAGGCAGGATTGTGCCAGGCCTTTGCGGGTGGGGAAGGACAGGGAAACCTCTCTGCAGGCAACCAGGAGTGGGTTCTGCTGCTGGAGGAGAACCTGCCAGGGCTGGATGGGGCTGTGTGTGGACAAGTACCCCTGTGCATCCCCAGTCTCAGCAGCCACGCAGCCGGCAGCCTTCCTCCCGGCAGACCTCTGGGAAGCAGCCCCTCTGCATGGGACGCAGGCTGTGGGTGAGCCCTTGCTGAGGGCAGCGTGTGCTGGGTCTCTGTGCTACACTGGTTTGCAGCAGCTCCCTTTGGCACTTCAGGAGCTGCACAAAACTCAGTGTGGGACCAGCTGCCATCCAACTCCAGTATGCCATCAGCAAACATGGAAGCGGGATGGAGCTGGGTGATTCCCAGCGTACAAACCCCGCTCACCCGCTCTGGTTACCCTGCAGCGGCTCTGAAGCGCCTGAGCTGCTCTCGGTCCCCAGCTGTGGTCACAGCAATGAGGGGCACAGCTCACGTTTCCAGTGCTTTTCCAGTGTATCATTCATTTGTATTACAGTTGCTCCTAATGGCCCCAAATGAGATCAAGGCAGCGCTGGCTGGAGGCTGTGCACACAGTGTAAGACACTCCTGAATCCAGGAACACCTAATCCAATCAGCTAGTGAGTGTCTGTATGGTGGAGAGTATGGTTTGTGCCTCTGAGTTCTCCCATATTCTCCCATATGCTCCATGTTTCCCTGGCCAGTCTGCTGCTCGACACAGATTCCCTCCCAACAGCAATGTGCGAAAGCAGCTGTCATTTGAGATGCGGATTTGTTTGTTAATGCCGAGCACGTCAAATATGTCCTTTTGGGCTCTATTAGAAAGGCAAATAATTCCTGATTGCCTGAGTCTTAAAACTGTACAGCTTTTCCTGTGGAGACCTAACCATTTGGGGTGGATTCCCTCTTACAGAATGGAAATTCAGAAAAAAACCCGACACTATTTGGGGCTGAGACAGGAAAGTAGAGAACAGCCCTGGCTTCACATATGGAAAAAGTTCACAGGGGATGAGCTTTCAAATAAGGCTCTGAAAACCATGATTATGCTAATCCAATAACCTGAGGGCCATGGATGAAATCCTGAATTCATTAAAGTTAGTGACAAAATATCCTCCCCTAGGGACTAGGAGAATGAAGCAACTGGCAATCCATTATTTCAAACTACAAGCTGATTAATGAGGTAATTTTTTTCCAAATCGAGGTATGTTTTCCGTCCCTTTCTCCCAGACCCAGAAATATATCCTGACTTGATGTTTCATTCAAACTTCATATAAGAGAAGACAGAATCCTGGGCACCAATGTGTTTATTTCTAAGAAGCTTTGTAGATACACATTTTAATGAAGAAGCCTGGACTTGCAAGGTCTGTGGCTCCAAAAAAGAAAAGAGTTTAATCTGGAAAGAATTTACATATGCAAACTCAATGTTATTTTTCAGAATCTTTCAAAACACCCTTCTTCAAAATACTCCTTAAAATATATAATTATGTACTAAACCTTACTGTTGTATCAAACAGTTTGAAATACTTGGGAATTTTTTTTTAGACTATTTCTGGAATCATGGCTAAACTCACCTGTCATTAAAGGTAAAGTTCTAGAGAAAGGAAAAAAGCCTGAAATATATGATCTTTAAGCACTCAGAAAAAGCTGGAAGGTTATTAAAAATAACTTACTAAAACATGTTGATTTTATTATCTTGTGAAGTGGTTCTCATGAAGTCAGGGAGCAGACATTCGTGCATCCTTCAGGATGTACTGAGAAAACTCCTTTTTTTCTTATTCTTTACCATGTGAAACCAGAAGACATGAGGTTAAACTTGCCTGATCAGTCATGTTTGTGGCTTCCCACAAGCTGCTGTTAACTGCCTTTGTTCTCGCTGTCTTTCTCTCTGCAGTGTGATAATGACAGGTGCATATAACAACTTTTTTCGAATGTTTGACCGCAACACCAAGCGGGATGTTACCCTGGAGGCTTCCCGGGAGAGCAGTAAACCACGAGCTATTCTTAAACCCCGGAGAGTCTGCGTTGGAGGCAAACGGAGGAAAGATGACATCAGTGTTGACAGTTTGGACTTTACTAAGAAGATCTTGCACACAGCATGGCATCCAACTGAGAACATCATTGCTATAGCAGCGACAAACAATCTGTACATATTTCAGGATAAAGTGAACTCAGAAATGCACTAGATTTATCAATATCCCTCTATATTTACAAACCAGCCTCTCGAGAGTTGTAGAAGGATGTGATCTTCACAAAAATTGTGGCTTCTGTGGTGGGATTTGTAGGTTGCATCCTTTCATCCCTCAGCCTGTATCATTATTGGTGGCAAGCCAACTATTTTCCATCACTGCAACTGTATGAGTAAAAGGCACGACTGCAAATCCAGTACTGTGGTGTGTATCAGTTCCTTTAAACAAACAGGGGTATTTATTCACTTTGGGAGCATTCCTGAGGAGGGTTGAGGCTCCTCAACTCCTGTCCATCCTTTCGAGGGTCTCAGTGGTTTGCAGGACCTTGCTGTTCTGGTGCCCTGCCTGCTTTTGCAGTCCACAGCATTTACCACATTGTTAGGGCTTTTTGCCTCAATCTCTTGATTGTTTGTTTTCCAGTGCTGTTTTCCTGTCTTTCACTTAAGCTGAGCCTGTTTAAGAGAATGAACAGCCACATGCCTTTAGAGCACGTGGCACATTGGAGGGACCTCATGACAGAGCTGGAAGCAGAATCCCTGCTGGAGAAAAGCTGTGCCATGTCACCCATCCCATTCCCTTCTTTACAATACCCTCTTATTTATTTATTTATTTATTTATCACATTACTTTGTGCTTCTCCTTCCCGAGTGAATAAGGGACAGACTGGCATAGTTACCCAGCCAGCTTATTTTAAGAAGTTTATTCTCCCTGGTTCTCTTTGCTCTGTTTAAAACCATAAGTAGTATCTTCATTGTGTGGAGGACTATTAAAAAACTTGGCATTGCCTCTCCAGAGGGACTGGCTGGTCAGACACAGCCTGGCAATTCACATACAAACCCCACCCTGCTGTTTGGGGGTTGGAGTTCTGGAAACCTTGGCTAGAAGTGCTGTGCTTGAAGGCAACGACCAACTTGAGTGAGAACAAAGTTACATCACTGCTAGACACTTGATAAAGCCCCTCGTTTGTTGTTTGCAGGATGGTTATGTTAATCCTGACCTTTGGGGAATACAGGCAATGCCTGGTATCTGTAACTGTGAGAAGAATGGTACAGTGAGAGGCAGCACTGCTGGGTGAATTTTAACACTTTTAAATGAGGCCACTGCTGGGACACAACGTCAATCCTGGAGAAACATAAAAAATGGAAAAATCCAAACCAAACAAAACCTCCCTCCACAGAAATACTGTTAGATCTATCTGTTCTATAATGATTAGTGATGTAAATGGAAAAGCAAGGTACACATGATGGAGTACATGCAGGAATGATACGGGAATTATGCAGTGGGCAGGAAGTCCTCTTAATCCAGGAAAAGAAAGTTCTGCTGCACCCTTAATGGCTCTGGCAGAAAATTCAATATCCCAAAGGATTTATACTCAAACCATGAATAAAAGAGCACAACTCACATGACCTGTTAATCTGCCCATATTAAAACTCCTCAGAAAAAAAAAGTCTTTAAACCATTATGCACTGATTTCTTGGTAAGTGGAGAATGTACTGATGAGGGATCTGCATGCTTTTGTATTTCGGTTTGGGGGAAGGGTGGGTGAAAATCTGCTTACAAGAAATGGAAAAACAAAGTCTACAGCTTTT
Source organism: Atrichornis clamosus (assembly GCA_013400975.1). NCBI lineage: Eukaryota > Metazoa > Chordata > Aves > Passeriformes > Menuridae > Atrichornis > Atrichornis clamosus. The sequence goes on along the minus strand of WBMZ01004484.1, from coordinate 44,992 downwards.
ATATGACATCTCAACACCACACCTGAAATCCGTCTGTTTGAAGTTTTCTAGATCAATGCTGTATATTTTGTGTGTAGAAGCACAAACGCATGTGCACCAGTTTTCAGCCACACTAAACACATACGGTATGAAATGTGTAGGGTAATTTTAAAGGGAACAAAGAATGTTTGTTTATATAATACTGTATGCTGTAGCAGGCATGGACAGTATATGTACATATTTATTCTACTGAAATTTAACAAAATTGCCTTTTTTTTTTCCTTGTAAAAAGGTTTAAGAGTGTGGTAAATTGTATAGAAAACTTGTTAATGCCAAACTACTGCTTCAAGAGTGTCATACAATTTCTTTGACTTTTGGCCCTCTCCATTAATCTTTGCAGCTCAAAAAGAAAAAAGTATTGCTATCAGCTCATATCGGCATTTACAGCTAGAGATACTGTAAAACATATATTTAGCTTTTAACATCCTCAAGTAAGATTCTATAGATAACTTAATATACAGCAGATCTTAAGCAACAATTTTTTGTTTTTAATTTGAAGTACCTTACTCTGTTACAGCTTTGGGTACCAAAAAGAAACATGTTAAATAAAGAAATATATCTTTGGAGCTTTATAAAACTAATTAAATACCCAACCAAAATACCATTAAGTGATTATAGAGGAAATAAATAGAAATCTTTCAAAGACCAGTATTCCGTTCCTGTCTTTGACATCACTGTTACAGATCGGTTTCCTGGTTTCTTGAATGTATGGAAAGTTAACATCGTCATTGTGAACATTTCCAACTCTCTTTTTCTTTTAGTTTGAGCTTTCAGTGGTGTAGAGTTAGTGATGGTAAAGTTGGTAAATCTGATTGTTTTGAAAGCTGTTGTTCATGGCTGCATTTTTTGTGTTGCACAAATTAGCTAACTGTTGTTGAATAAAAATATAAATATGTTAATACCAGCTTTTTCAATAAAACTACAACCAAAAAAGGCATAAATAGATGACTTCAAGGCACAACTTATTTTTAAGTTAGGCAAGAGAGATCCTTTTACAGAGGAGGAAGAGTCACAGGGATCAGGACTCAAAGGCCAAGCTACTATGGGAACCTCAAGTGTTGTGACAGGTAGAGGAGTGAACACAGAGCCATGAGTGGGACCGGGGTGTCGCGTGATGAAGAGTGTGGGCAGCTGTAAGAGCTGGACACACGCTTTAGGTCCAGTCCTGGGACCAGGTTTTCCTCTGCTGATAGCCCAAGCTGGACTTCAGGAGACTTGAGTCTCAGTCCCTACAGATGGAATCAGAGACGTGCAATGTGGATTGACACACAAAGTCACGGGTGAAGAAATGGCACTGGTGTCATCACTGGCCAGGTTTGAGACCTTCCAGCACAGTGGGCCATGCGGGCACGTCAGGGATGGGGACAGGCCCGGCCTCCCAGATGAGGCAGGTACTGGCCCAGGTGACAAACCACAGTGCTACCAGCAGAGCAGCGTCCTGCTTTCCCCCACCACTCTACCACAGGGGAAAATAAAATAAATTTTTAAAAGACAAAAAAATGTTGGCTTGGCACGCACACTTAAAGATAGGAAACCATTCTCTTCCCAGTCCAAGCTGATGTCTGACCCTCCCTGGTGATCACGATGCTCCAGATCTGGGGCAGCTCCCTGGAATCTCAGTCCAAGGCAGCTGACCCTGCCTGTGCCAAGGGTGAGAAGCCTCCTGCCATCCCTACACATGAGCTGGACGCTGAGAGGCTGAGGCCTTTTCCTGGATGCAGACCAGAATACATTTGCCTTAGCTGTTACATGAGGCAGTGTGTGGCTTTGCACAGCTCTCCCAGAGCTTACATGCTAATTTTTTCACTCCTTTTTGGGAAGACACAGTCAATCCCACTCATTTAGATGGACAAATATGACTAGGCACTGAAGAGAGAAATCTCTGCTGAAAATCAACACATCAAGCAATACAGTATTTACCTTTCCAGTTTCCCTTTTCATCCCCAAATACCCAGCAGGAGCAGGAGCCAGATGGCTCACTCTCATGCTTTTGAAATTTTCACACGCATATTTAGTAGCCACATACGGCAGTTTAACCCTTTGTGGTTTGGGGGAGATCCTGGCATGAGCCACCTGCTTCTCCAGTTTGCAGCCAGCAAGTCGTCCTGCTTTCAGGCAGAGTGAAGTTCTTTGGAGCCTTTGGTTGGAGCCTTTGATTGCCCTGGGTGAGAGGGCAGGTATAAGGATTGTTTGCCTTTATATCCAATTTTCAGTAATATTATTATCAATTTGCTCCCAATCCCAATAGGAATTATTTTCCATTCACAGTCTTGTCAGTAAATTGTATTAAGTCTAAAATTAGAGCATGAATTAACTTACCTTGCTCATGTGGCAGAACCTGGATTACTGGAATAGGCCTAATTTTATAGGGACAGGGTATGTTTCTTAGGCTTTACGAAGCCATTAAATGGTCTGGATGCTCATTACAGGCCAGCTCTGGGAAGGTTTGCTCTCAGAGTGCACCATGAGAAAGCATTTCTTAGCAGTGAAGTTTTATTTTCCTTCTTGTTTAGGTTGGAGGAGGATCAAACTTCTACTCATGTGAAAGCGAGCACAACTCTTCAGGCAGTTGTAGATCCTGAATCTGGCCCATGATACAAAGCATTTTACGTGAAGCATTTGACTGAGTAAACTCCTCAGTTCCCTCAGCTGTGAAAGCTGCCATGAGTGTGGATCAGCCAGGCAGGGTACAGCTAATGACCATTTGCCATTTGCCAATCGAGACAGTCCATGAGTAGGACAAGATCCTTAAACCAACAATTCCATTAAGCAATTATTTTAAGTATCATGATGACACTGTATATTCTTTTTATAACATGGCCGCTAAAACAACCCTACAACAGTGACTCTATCAAGGTATGCTGGGTGGTGTTCTGAACAGCCACTCCTTGTTCTAGAACTAGTACTAATCATACTAGTAACATGCATGTCTCATGCATGATCCAGGACATCTCAAGGAGGTTAAATACAGGACCAGGTTCCTCAGCTGGCAATAGGTATGTGAATATGGCAATATGACCGTGCTCCAGGGAGATGTGTACTTAGCTCAGAGACCCCATCACCACCTTCTGTGGCTTCATCATCATTTCTCAAACAGGAGGAACAATTCTGGGGGGAAAAAAAATCACTGTAAATTATAAAAAACTGGAATTAGGGTGTCAGACTTGGAGAAAAGAGGTTGTTATTCCTCCATTCTACACCTGTAATATAAATGTCAGGCAAGCAAGATGCCAGATGTCAATTACTTGTGCCAACACCCCAGTCCTGGCAGGTTCTTGGTTTCATTTCCCTTTGGTGAGGCTTGAACATCTCCAACAGCTCTGCAAGGTGCTCTGGACCAGGCTCCTTCTCACTTTAGTGGGGAGGTGCAGAAAGAAGCAGAGGTTTTCCACAGATAGGAGAGATCCTGACGTTGTGATCTGTTTGCAATACAGGAGGTGATGCTCACAGTAAATTTATTCACATCTTGGACTGCCTTGTGGAAGAGGTGGGGAGGAGGACGTTGCTGGTTCAATTAACATCCTCTGACATCTCTGCTAACAGCTTTCCAGGATGAACAGCTGCCCTCTCTGTTTCTCACAGCTATTGATCTGCAAACCCAGAGAGATGTTGCTGCATCAGTTGCGCTCTGTCAACACGTTCAGAATATTCTCTGCAACCTTCACAGGTAAAGACTTACTTTAGCATGAAATGAGAGATAAGCTGCACTATTTTATACCATCTTCCTCCACATATTTTGTGAGGGTTCCTTTTAAAATGTTTGGCTATTTTGAGCTACTGTTGTAATATTGCTAATGAATGTTTAGGAATCCAATGCTACTTTAAAATCTGTATCTCCTAATCACCTTGTAGAGCTGCAAGAAATCTCTCGTTGCACTACTTATTCCCGAGGTCCTGTCAAACCTGTCCCAAAACCAGACTCTCCTGAGACCCACTCTTCATTACCAAAGATTAGAGAAGATGATTCTTGCTTGGGAAGGAGAATTGAAGCCTGAAGCTATCCAAAGCAGGGGACAGGAAGATTTCCCTTGCTTCCTCTACCCAGTCCCCAGTCTTATCCCACAGACTCCCGTAGCCTGTTGTGCTGCCTGTTCTTCCTGTGTTGCCTTTCCTTACACCACATCCTTTGACTCTCCACGTTCCCCTTCAGCCTCCTCCTTTGGCCACATCCAGTGGCCAGAAGTCAGTGAAACCCACCAGTGACTCCCACCACAGGACCAAATCCAGCCCCCTCGGGCAGCAGGAGGAGCAGCTTCCCATCGGCACAAGGGGAGTGCCCTGTCAGCTCTCCCGCTCCTGGGCTGTCAGAGGGGAAAGCCCCATTTGCAAATATACTATATTTCAAGTGGAAGATCTGCAGAATTGGAGAGATTGTATCTTAGCAACCACCAGTGTGTTAAGAAAGCAGTTTAACTGTTTAAACCTTCAATTATAAAACCCACCACAAAGAGGCAGCTGCCATGTGTGAGAGACAAAGCCCTTCCAGCTGTTCACCGAGAGGGACAGAACTTCCTGGTGCACATCCACCTGCCAAAGGCACTCCACACGAACCTTCTCCCTTCCCCACACACACGAGAGAGTGCTCTCATGGCCCACACCCATATCCTCTGCTCTCCTGCAGGAAAAGTGGAGAAAAGACACTTTTTTGCAGAGAAACCCTGAGATTTTGTATATTGGTCTCGTGCCCATAGGATCTAAACAAAGTCTTCAAGACTTTCCAAGGGGAAATAAAGAAGTCCCACAATGAAAACTCAGAGTGAAATAGGCACAGGGCTGTGATTGCCTCACAAGAGGTGCCGTGATGCAGGCTGTATTCCCTGATTTGTACAGCTTAGAATTCCCATATTCTCCCTTCCAGGGTAGTACCTTAATTATCAGTCCTCAGATAGTCTTCCCTCAGTTCTTTCCTTCCAAAGATTTGTGCAGACCGGAGCCAGGCCTCTCTCTGCTTTATGTGGACACCCCATACAACAGCTGTTGCCAGGTTTTCTTACCATGCTTGCAGCAAACCTGAATTTCATCCTTGACCTGACGAAGTTATAACAAAACCAACAGGGCTTCTGCAGAAGTTGATTTAGACAAATCACCATTTTCTGCCTCAAAAACTTTCTGTCTTGCCCGTATTTAGCGCACATTCTATTCCATTCTACATTGTTCTCAATGTCCTGATCCAAGTTGTGTGATGGCACATGGGGATGAACCCCATCATGCTGCAAAGGGAGCTCCAGGGGATGTTGTTAATCCCTCCAAAGGGAACTGCTTGAGAGAAGCACGCAGTAGGAGCAGTGCGGAGTCCCTCATTCACAGATTGGAAATTTTTTGCATAGAAAGGTAGGACTTAACCAGTAACCACAATCCATAACCAGCCTCTGAGGAAAGTAGGAGCACATCTGTCACTTGCAGGTGTTTGTACAACCCAGAGACTTGATGGGACAGGAGAGGTGGCAGTCCTTGTCTTTCTTGCTCTTGTTTCTTAGATGCACTATCCTGGAGAAACTTCATATCATAAATAAAGCAAAAAATAAATTCTGCCAGTACAACGACCAGTCCCAAAGAGTGCCATGCTAATGAGAACTGTGAAATAAGGCACATGCATATACTCAGTGTATCCATCTGCACTTAAAGACTATGCACGTCTTAGCTGCAAGACAGAAGAGCTGCCCTGGGCTAGAGAAACTTCAGGCTGTAGGATTGAAGCACTCCATGGAGATTCACTTTTTAAACAACGATTAAAGATCAATTGAACTGTTACTAGAAGCAGTATTAGGAGAGATTTATGAATCATCCAGTTATAACTCTAGGAAAGCATCTTCTGTAAAGAGAAAACTGAAAAATCCATTTATTGCAAAACCAATTGCTGGCCTCATAATCTGTTTGTCACACCGGTGCAGGGGCACACACACGGGGAGCGTGTCAGCCATGGACTGCCTTCAGAGAGGAGGTTGGTAAATTCCTGCCAGTATGTGCTTTGAACAAAATTTAGAACCAAAAAACCCCACCTTGTTTTGCATTGCATCCTTTGGATTAAATATGTGTTGATCTTGAAAGATTTATTTTTTTTTTAAAGCAGGTTCTTAGAGTATTCAGACAGTGATATCCGTCCTGACCTTCAGATGGCAGCTTTGGCTTTGATTGTTGACAAATTCTTGATCAGAACTTGGTCTGTAGACTACTTCCAAATCATCTAAGCCCTATTAAAATAACATTTCCATTACCTAATTAATTGTTTGAAGCTATTTTCAGTGATTATTTATTGAAGTTATAGTTTGTCACCTGAGGCAACAGCATGGCTTGTTGTCGTGGAAACATCTCTGCTGTCACCAGCGATGAATAGGGAGGGAGGAACAGGAGAGGAACTACAGAAGAGATGCTTTGTTGAAATGCCTTGCTCTTTAAAGTGAGGAAATTATTTCAGATAAAGACAGGCCATGCGGAGATCGACACACACGGATTCCTGGGATATTATGGGCTCTGTGGGCTTGGTTCAAGCCCTTTCTAATTTAGTGTGACACGGCTCCTGCTGTCAGGCACTGCTGTCTCCTGTGCTTAACAGCTTAACGTTTGCAGGGCCCTTTCTGATGCCAAACTTGCTATTATTGCAGAAAAATCCTGCCGTCTTCAAAAATAGAACAAAACCTCTCTAACAACCTGCTGTCATCTATCTAGTTGATTTGTAAAAGATGAAAAATCAGTATTGCAGGGTTTCTGTTACTGGCCTTTACCTGCTGTGTGATCTTGCCTCAAGATTTCTGTATTCCCCAAATCATTGTGTGAATTATAGTGCATGGATATCTCCAGCAGGAGTTGCAGTTAGAATTTCCCTTAAATCAACATGGCTTCTACCTAAGTTCTAATTAAACTCTGACACAGATTTTCTGTTTCTTATTGTGTGGATAACAGCAAGTTAATAAATAGATTTAAAATATGATAATCCCTGATTATCACTTTTTTCTTTTTTGCATCTGAGACATGAAGACACAGGAAAAAACAGGGTTTCCACCACCATAACCATCAGGACTGTGTTTCGTCACTACTCACTTTACTACAGAATCAGACAATGCAGATTGATGCTGACAGGTTTATTTTATAAGATCTTAGAGACAGGAACCTTCTCAAAACCTGGTGAGCTGCAAAGCAGCCAGGTTGCACTTTTAGCAAGTTTGCCTTGCTGTTCATTTATCATTGTGCAGTATTTTATCACACAGAAAAATAGATTTTTTTCCCTCCCTTTTCATAGTCTTGGATTGCAAACACACTCCACAGTGATGCCTTTGCTTGGCATTGGTTTAACTTTGCTTGTATCTGGCAGGTAATTGGCTTTACAAATGCTTATCTGTTTTTCAGAAGAGGTTTTTTTCTAACTGCATTTCCTCTTCGAAATGGAGTAAAAGCAGACCCCGATCCTTTTGTTCCTTGGCGGTGCCCTCTGGAGACAGCGGCAGCGGGAGGGAAGCGCAGCGTGAGCCTGGAGTGCCACCTGACGGCTCAGGAGGCAAAGCGCCAGGCGAGGGCTCTGCCAGCCGGGGACAGCTGCCCCACGCCAGACCGGACAGCGTACCACTTCCTTGCAAAAAGCACTGCACAGATAAAGCAGACAAGCCCAGCGAGGCTCCAGACACAGATGTGCCCTCTCTGGAGGGTAATGCCCCTGCGTGAGGACACGACATCCTGGATGCCCTAGGACTGGATTTTCTGACTTTACATATAAAGAACATACTGAAGAAGTATAACTCACCCACAGGTGGGTGATGCACTGCAATGCTTCTGGCCAACATCAAACTGCAGATGAGAACGATGCCCATAATTAAGACTGGAAACGTGAATTGTTAATTACCTTTGTACAGCACTCACTGATGTCTCTGTAAAGCCAAGCCAGATGTCACTAACGCTGACAAATCCAGGCTTACAACAAACAAAATACCAACCAAATGAAGTTACAAACTTGGCAATGAAATGGAGGGATTCTAAGTGAAGTTTAGGTTTTAGTCCATAAAGAGCACTTTTTCTTAAACTTAACTTGTTTTTCTAAAATATACACCAACATGTAAATATATGATTCATGAACAGGGTTAAGAAATATCAGCTGACATGAGAGTGTGAATAAAATCAGATGCACTGGCAACATCACAGGAACTCAACTGGAAAAACAGCAGCTGTGGCACGAGCTATGGAGTGGCCGCCCTGTGCCTCAGCTGGAGCTGCAGAGGATGCAAGGGAAGTGTTTTGTGGCAGAAGACAGAGTGCACCCCCAGGACTCCAGAGCTGGCACAGCCAGAACTCACAGTGTGATCTACTTGGAGTGACTTGCCAGAACTCACACAAAAGCCTTTCTCCCAGGCTGCGGTGCTGTAAGACTCAGGCCACCTGAGAGGGCACAGGTCTAGAGGCAGAGGCTGCTTTATATTTACCCTTGGAACACCAATAGATGTGCAGTCCAGTGCCAAAACAAATTTTACAAATAGGTGAATTATATCATCACAAAGGTTAAAAACTCCACACATATTATAAGACACAGGATATCAAATTTTAAGATGACAACATTCTGACTACCATATACCCACGCAAGTTATGTGCAAAACAACTTTGAGTTATTCTTTGTAGCGTGTAAGCATTCAAATTCCCTTCCTGTCCAGGTCAGGTGGATGTGGCAGTCTGACCTCATGAGCAGACGATGCACCAAAAAGTTGAAACCCCCCCTACATGACATTAATGTCGCTGTGCTAAATAGGAACTTCCCAAGGGCAACCCACCACATCTTCCTCTCTACTTTCATGTTGTATTTCTCCTATTGGAAAGTGTTTGTTTCAGCCCACTCTTCCTAGCTTCCAAATCTGTGCTGTGCATGGACTAAAGTGGCTTTGGAGGCACAATGCTTCTTGTGTCACAAATCTACAACATTGATACTGCCCAACAATGAAGATAAGTAATGAGGGGAGTATTCCCACTGGCTAGCCTCAGGCACTGCAGAATATCCTAAATTAAGTCTCCATCTATACTACATGTAGAACAAGCCAGGCTGTGTTGGGGAAGCTCAAGCCTCTCCGAACAGCCCCTGAAAAAACCCCAACCTGATGCACTATCTAGAAAGCACCAGGAATATACTGGCATCTTGAAAAAAGAGAATGTGATTAGAACTAAAGTAGAAACAGAATAAATTTGCCAGGATTGAGACCTGCCTGCACTGCCTGGGAGCAGAAATGGCCCATGCTAACCCTCACCTTCTGCACACAGGAGCACCAGAGTCAAAGACCTACAGGTGGTGCAAACCAGCCCAGAACATTCTCTGGGATTTCGGGATCTCCCTGAAAACCCAGCACCATTAAAGCACATTGCTCTCTGGAGCAGGACCTACTGTCACCTAACCGTGGCTGCACACGGTGCCTTTTCAGCACCGAGACTTGGCCTTCACAGCAGCAACTCCACACTGAGGTGCCATCAAAAGACAAACCATCTCCCTCTGGAGAGCTCCTGTTGGCAATGGACCCAGGATAAGAGAGACACCGGCACACCACAGCACTGGAGTGAGCACCTCTGCATATAAGTTGGGCCAATTTTTAATACTTGTGGCAGGTGGGAAAGTTTAAAACTAATGGAATGCAGTCTCCCTTGGTAAATTCATCTCCACCACACTGGAGCGTCCACAAACCTTTGAGTAGAGCCCTCTCTTTTCTCTCTGTAGTGGGGATCTGCAGAAGGGAGCATGCAGGAGGCTGTGAAGGTGTTGGGGCAGAGGATCCAGCCAGACCCAGCACAGGGGACGTTGTTTCTACTGCAGTTTGTGCGAGGCAAGTGAGTCCTCTCTGAGCAGGTCATGCCACCAGTCTCCAGGTGTGCACCCATCAGCCTGAGACAGGCTGTTGATGTTTGGGCTGCCAGGTCATGAGCTATTGGTATTGTCACTGCCCTGGGAACAGATCTTCCTTTTTTTGTGAGTTTGAAGATAGGACCCAATGTCTGGACACAACTGTAGGAAAACCTGCTTGTCCTTCAGGACAAGCATGTAGGAATGAGTCAGAATGCACTGGGCTTTCACTGCTTTATCATCTCCCTTGTTGCAAAGTGAGGCAGTGAAGGAGGAATTCACATCCCACCCCACAGGTCATCTGGAAAACAGGGAGAGGGGAGTTAGGGCTAGAAGAGTCTACCAGCTGGCAGAGGTCAGGGAGGGACAGCTCACATCTGGTCTCAAGGGCCCCAGGGACAAGCTGCTTTGGCAGGACAGCTCCAGGGACACGCTCACCTGGGTGTGGGCAAACTGAAGGGTCAGGTGGCTCTGGTGCAAAAGCAAGGTGTGCACTTGGCTGTGTGTACCATACACAGAGACTGTCCACGTGGGGCACGAGCTGGGCATCCAACTGCTGCTTGGCTACAAAGCTGATCATCAACAACCTCCTGCTCTTTTGATCCTACTGTAGTTTTCAGAAGTGTGATTATATAAATATACATGTTTTTTCAGTAGGATTGCAAAGACCCTCAGCTCCATCAGTAGCAGTTGCCCCCCAGAGGAAACATCCCAACTTAGCACTCAAATCAGAAAGTGCAGTAAAAATCATCACTTCTTGCACAAATGTAAATGAAAATTTTTGTCAGATGAAAATGGTGAAATGAGTGTTGTGAAGCTGCAATCTTACAGAGGCTGCTTTATGTAGCTGTCAGTGGGCAGAGACATATCCTATTTTCTTCCATATTCATGTAAAATATTTTTTAAAGCAAGGCTATAAGCAGTATTTCTATGTTCCTGTTCTGCTTCAAAACTTGAAGTTCAAGTTTATTAGAGGTGAGGAAAACACAAATTTCCTCAGTGCTGAACATCCCTCCTTAAGGGGAAGGTGACTCTCATCTTTTCCACCTCAGGCTATGATTTATAAGAGGAATTGCAGGATGCTAATGACTTTTTTTTTTCTGGAATAAAAGCTAACTAAATCTTTTGAGTAGTAATATGAAAATAATGAACCATCTTAATGCATACAAACAGTGATGTGATTTGGTTGCGTGGTTTCCAGGCGTCCTATTTGCATGCACCACTTGCTTGTATGTAGGTGCCAGAGCAGGTATGCTCTCTCTTTACAAGTTGGCAAATTGCACCTAATTTTTGCTGCATGGATTAATACTTTTCTAACTCAATGACAGAGCTGCTGGTTTTCCTTCATATTAATCTACTGTTCAAACAATTGCAGCTGTGAAGCTGAGGTTGGAGCACAGCCTCTTTCAACCTCCTTCAGCTGCTACTGGATGTAAGCCTTACCCTCAGAGGCTGCAACGGATTTCAAAAGAAGGTATTCACAATCTGGAAACTCCCTTTTGCCTTTTCCCGTGGAAACAGAGAAGTCAGAAGACAGACAGATGACTCAGAATGGTTTGGGCTGGAAGGGACTGTCACGATCATCTGGTTCCAACCCCGATGCCATGGGCAGGGACACTTTCCGCTAGACCAGGTTGCTCAGAGCCCCATCCAGCCTGGCCTCAAATACCTCCAAGGATGGGGCAGCCACAGCTTCTCTGGGCAACATTCTTACCACACTGTATTACAAAAAAAAACTATCAAAAAATTGCAAGCAAATTTCCCATTAATAACAGCTATTTCATGGCACTTAGCAGAAGATCCATTAGTTCAAAGAAATAAAACCACATGTACAGATCTATGGGAGAATGGGGCAAAACTCTGCATTCTTGCCTACTGCAAGATGCTGTTAGTCATTACAGAGTGGGCTCTTAAGTTATTCAGAATTTCTGTATGTGTTGTGTTGTTTTTCTGTGCTTATGGAAGAATGTACCAGTTTGGAGAACAAGCAGTACTTTTTCATGTTACATTGAAGATGAAATTCAAATGAGTATTTATTCTAAATTCTGTATATTCTAAATGCTAAAGCTGAACTTACAGAAGAACAGCTGAAACTAATTTAGAAGTGTCAATAGCCATGTAATCTCCTCCTCCTCCTCCTCTTCAGTTAATTAATACTAATTCAAAAGATTGAATTATCAGCCTAGAGAAAGGGCACCCATCTTTGGAACTGTTTATAATTCATTGTATATTCAAAACTGAATAAGAAAATAATAAATGTTGGATTAATTGAATAATTAACAGCAGCTGCCACATTCTGCATCTCTCCAACCTGTAAGATTGGAATGGTTTGGAATACAGAGCTGAAGCAGGAATGGAACAAAGTTATTTTGTGCTCTGTTTGCTTGCAAGATGCCAAATAAATAGAAGCATCCTTTGCAAAAACACCTTGCTTATGAAATTTTAGCAATTTTGTGCTTGTCAGTCAAGAAATGTTTTAGAAAGAAAAGATTAATTTGGTAAAGGTTTCAGAACACTGAACGCTGGACCGGCAAGAGAATGGAGCATCTATCCATCATGTTACTGTTAATGTAGCCTCTTTTTACAAAAAAATTTAAAAGCATCAAGAAGAAACACTTGAGAACTGGCATTAAAAGGCATAATTTAAAAGACTTGGAAGTCAAATTTACCTCCTCTGTCCCTTTTGGTTGCACTGAAGATCTGAAAACATATGGAAAATGACCTCCAATGTGCTACTGTGCAAAACTTCCCACCTGTGCTGGAAAGAGGTGACTGACAAATTCAAGTGTGCCCATCAGGCCATCACTACAGAGCACATGAATTAGTTTTCCTAGGATCTAGCTAATTCAGGGTTTGGCTTCGGGGCTTTTTTGTTTGGTTTTGGGTTGTTGGTTTGTTGTTTTTTTTTTTTCACAGAAGTGCATAAAGGGTAATTGTTTAACTTTGAATCAGAACAATATTGATAGGAGTATCTTTGAGGGAGCTCCCTTCCTCCAAGGAACTTGAGATTTTTAGTTAATAATTCTAAGTTTGCAAATTTAGTAAGAGTTATATGCCAATATCATCTAACAACTTCCTCAAAAACTGCTGATATACAAGTCTCAGAGTTGTCATTATGATACAAATAGGAACTGAGGTACCAGGATTAAGCCTTTTGTCTCCTCTTTAAAAAGCAAGTCTTTCCAATCAAGTACTCTCCCTCTTCTTGCAAGACTTCCCTCATCTGACTTCAGTCACTTTCTCCTTTTCAGGATATGTAACAACTCCTTCAAAATGCACCACAGTAAGTCAGTAAGTTGACATCCATACAAAGGGTAAAAGCTAAAAGAAGAAATTTTAACACTAGTTCTGAATCCCAAGACTGCCTGACAAACATATGAACAGAAGTCTCACAATTGTGTGCATGTAAGGGAAAAAAGTAAAAAAAAAATTAAAATCTTTTGTGCTTAAATTTCAGAGACAGGAAGAATGTTTGGGTATCTAAAAAGAGACTACGGATGCTCTAAGGAAAGGAGGAGAAAGGGCTAAGTTTGACTTACTTCCAGCCAAAATGGGACTGGATATGGGAAGCTGTCAAAACTTGCATTTAATTGCTTACTCCTTTTCCCCAGGTGGAAACAGAGGTAGTTGACACGTTTTCAAAGCTGGAAGCATCCTAAAGACATGATTCTACTTCATAGATTTTCTGATGGGCTGAAGGATCATTGTGGGGCTTTGGATGGTGGAGGCTTCTGCCTTTGGCTTCCTCCCAGCTGCAGCCCTGAGTGATGCTGAGGGTGCTCCCAGGTGCAGTGCAGCCAATACCTCACTGTCCCCAGGGGTTTCCCCTTCTTTATCAGGTTTTCACTGATAACCCTTCTCCCTGGTCCTGGTGATGACTGACACACAATGGCAAAAAGGAATCTAAAGCAGGATCAGTAGAGCAGTCAGGGAAATGGCAGGATGTATCTGTGACATGCAGCCATACAGTGGCCAGGAAAGGTCCAAAGTCACGCCGAGCAGGGGGAAGCAGTACGTGTAGACTTTGTAGCCACAAAGACTTCACCCGGCACACCAGATTTTACTGATGGCTTCAAAACCATCAAGTACAACTTCAAGTATCTCACATCAGAACATTTTAAACATTCTAAATTGTGGTTTTCAGTGAAAGCTGCTATCAGCACAACACAAACTGCTCACAATGTCAAAGCATAATAAAAAATGATGTACCCATTTAATTCAAGTTTGTACTTTATTTGCAAAATACAATTAATGAAACAAACACTCATTTTCAGTTTCCACTATAGACTTTTAGGTACAATTGCAGTTGCTTTGGCTTGTCCATTACTGGTACCACCTCAATACCAGCCTTGGTATTTGCCTTTAACACACCAGCATGGACAATACCTTAGTGTAGCTATCATAACCAATCAGAACAAATAGCAAATTTTGTACATGATATTTAATGCAAAATAGAAGCCTGGGGACTTCTGAAAACCTTGCTGGGCTGTGAAATGTTGTGCCCTTTCAAAAAAGAGTGGTCGCTATCTTCTGGACAAATAGTGAAACTGTGATTTCTGTACACAGATATCACCACCAGGTACTGACTCTAAGATCACTTTTTTCTAGAAAACACCAAATAAATACAGGCAATAAAGGCAACATAAGCTGTTGTCAGCTACCTATTCTAAATCATACCTGTAAAAATACAAATGGGCACAATGTGAATACTTAAAGAGTAAAGTGCTTTTAACATCGAGCAAGTGAATGCATCTAGTGTTGTACCACAGGCAATATATCTATCTTGGACAAAACAGTTTCCATGCAATTGTCAGCAGCAAACCCCTGCATTCATTTATAATATTAAACTAGTATATATTACTTCAGTCTTACAGGGTTTAAAATCAGGATACGGTATGTACACTTGCAAAACTCAGCCAGTGCTCTACATTAGCATACTTTTTGAGCATTGCTACAGCAAGGTAGATTTTTGTTGGGTTTTTCACCTCTTAAGAAGCCAAACCTTTGGTAGTGTAAATGCAGCAGACACTGAAAATACCACTGAACCAATATGCAAGTACTCTATGCAGCTGACAGGAATGGGAAGAAGAAAAAATCAAAAGCAAATTTAATGGCTTTATGCACTGTGCTCCTCCAGTCATGCTCTATTTTCACGTGCCTCCCTGCAGGTAAGAGTTTAGACATGCAATTCAAGCAAGTGATTGCTTTCAGTTCAAAGACAGGCCATTTACTGCCAAGACGGCCCTCCAGAATTGTGCTGAATTCAATTATACTCCCCTGCCTCAAGTTCAACAACACTTTTTTAAACTCATTGCTTGCCTTCAGCACAATATCTTTGGTTATATCATCCTCCTCTATAGGCTTGCTTCCATTTTTGCTACTGAAAGGCATGCCCACAGTTATTTCAAATTTGTACCGATCAAACATTTTCATGTGGCATTTATGCTTTGTCAAATACTTCAGACGACACAATTCCTCCTCTTCCAGTGTAACATTTTTGGGATCACAAAGAGGGTAGGTTTCACCATACAAGCATCTCATCCAATCGCCAATAAAAAATGGAAGCATATTTATTGCAGATTCTGCACTATTGTCGATTTCTGTCACGCGCACGTATTTGAACCGCCCAGTCCACGTCACTCTGTGTCCTTCCAGGTGACTGCACAAAATCTGAGTACGTGCCATGTTAGTCTCCTTCCAGGCCCGGGGTCCACAGAGGAAAGCATACTGATTCCACGTCAGGGTGGAGTTGTAAACTTTCATTCCCTCAGACCGATACACATAGAACCAACAGAACAGCACTACAGCTGTAATCCACACCAGAATGAGCTTCACGATCGAGCTTCGAGTGAGCGATTTGACCACCTCAACTACAGAGAAGTTAACCTTTGTCCACCACCGAAAGAGCAAAGGAACGGCACACAGAACCAGGGTCACGACAATCTTCATGAGCTCCAGAGACAAAAACCACTTAATGAAGTGGATGAGACACATCAGTGCAATGCCTACACCCAGCACTGGGAGTGCAAAGAGGAACAGAAAATAACCAATGGATGCACGAACGAGCCCAATGCCAGAGGACTCCCGCAGAATGACCACGGAGAGCTCACACCACATAAAGCACACCAGGTATGGGACCAGGTAGCAGTAGGTGCCTTTAAAATTCCGTAGTTGGGCCATTCTAAAGAAAAGATAGAACAAGTACAAAAACAGAAGGCATGGGATGCTTACATTGATTACAAAGAAATGGCCTGCAGGAACAGTAAAGAAGGTTTTACCTAAGAATTTCAAGTAGCCAAAATTCCCAGGTAATACCTGCAACAGGGATAAGCAACCTGCAGCTATCTCAGTCATTAATGCCCTTCGTGTGTAAGGTTCTGCACATGTGCTTAAACTCATGTAACTTGTCACTGTGAAGAAAACTGAGACAGTAGCTAACTCTGAGCATGGTATGCAGTCTTTGCTTGCTATAGGGAACGAAAAAATTACAAAGAATACCGAGAGTAAAAAATAAATGTATGGCTCCAAGTGATTCCATCCAAAGTTCACCTCAGCTTCCTCAACATCTAGGTTTGGTTCAAAACGAAGCAGTAAGTCAGTCAAAGCACGGAAGTTTTCCCAAGCCTTACTGTCCTGAAAAACTTTCAGTGTGCAAATCACCATAGAAATGAAAGACAAATAGAATATGACTAATGGAATAATGAAGGCAAAAAAATCAATTGTCAGATTACTGATGATGAAGAAAAAGATGAGAGCATTGATATGGTGTGTTGGAACAATGGTAGACAGCCAATGCATTCCTGCCTTTGATGCAATATCTATAAGGTATTCTTTAATTTCCATAATGGCATGAAGTGGGTATTTTACAACCTGGAAAAAAGAGAAAGAAGCATTTTATTAATGAGCAGTTCTGTATCTTTACATCACAGATATTCTTAGCTGAAGCAGTAGCAGCCAGTTGTCTAACCTCAGCGGACATGAAAAGATTTATATTTCAGATCAATGTTGCCAATAAAATAAGATTACTCTGTCTGAGATTATTAGCTCCATTTTGATTAATTCAGTCAGACGAAGCTCAGAGGTGATTTTGATTTCAGGAAAGATGTATTTCATTACCTTTGACACATATAATTAAATGGCTTCCTAGTAAAATATTCTGCTCTGCTAACTTCATACTGAAGATAAACTACATGGCTACAGTCCTGCACTCTCTTAAGTCATACTTGAGCTGTGAGTACTGTACTTTAAAGCATGTAACTGCCACATTCTGCAAGGATTATGCTATGCATTCTGTGCATATACACTGCAGGAAGTACTGCCTATGATTCATATACACCTACAGGAAGTCTTTACAGCTGTGATTTTATCTTTAAACAATTCTTCCCAAGCATCTAGGGATGCAGCTGTCAAAACCTGTTTTGGAAGCAGCAGTAACATGTTAAATTAAATTACTACACATTTAGAGACTCTTTTGACTCCACAACAGTAACTGTACAGGATCTTAAAATTCTACCTATTTTACGTGGTATTTTCCAACACAGTTGACGGACAACTGAGAAACTGCTGGATCAAATCCTCTCCCTATGACCAATCATGCACTTTACGTAAGATCAATTAAAAGGTAGAGGATTTTTCAAACACACATTCAAATATTGCACAGGCACATTAGATGCTGCAATCAATCCTCCCTCCCCCCTAAAAGGACAATTTTTGTTTTCCTAGATCTTACATTTTTATATTAATTAGTTCATGGGAAAGGCCAAGAATGCTCCAGCAAATACCTGTGGCACTGTGATGAACTAGGAGAACACACACAATGATTTGGGCAAAAGCTTATTTATTTGTGAAAGTACCCCTGCTCTTCGTAAATCCACCTCTTTCAGAAAATTAACTATTCAAAAACTTGGAAAGAGACATCCTTCACTCCCCCCTTTTTCCTCACCCCTACAATATGATAATGGACAACAAAATTACAGCAAAAACTCTTGGGCCAGCAACCAGACACCCCGTACCTTGCTTAACATTTATGCCAGTATTGAAGGCATGCACCTTAATTTTCCCTTCTCCTTTCACTATCTAGAGAAGCATTGGTAGAAACTAACAGCAAGTTTCACCATTCTTGAATTCCTTCATTACACAACCTTTTCATGCTATGGACAATTTTTCCCACCTGCTTGCTCCTGTTTAAATTTGAAAGATATGAAGCATACAACATCTATAATAAAAATAGGGCAGTGATGACAGGTTAATTTAAATCCTCACTGAGATGTAATGAAGGTAGATGGTTCTCTTACAGGGAAAACTGTTATCCCTTTCTTTAAATATGTGACTCACGTATACAAAACTTGAAACATATATATGAAGTCAAGACCAAAATGAAGTTACAGCAACAATTCTTGTACTGATCTATATAGATTAAACATCAGTATTGAGAGAGAAGTGCAGGTCACCCGTTTGTCTGGGATGCTGTACTGATCTATACAGACTAAATATCAGTATTGGGAGAGAAGTGCAGGTCACCTGTTTTGTCTGGGATGCTGAAGTCAAGACCCATTCACCACAACCTGTTCAGTATTGCCTTTTTACCTTGAGTCGCAGGGGTAACTCTTCAGGAGTCTTCCCTGCCAATTCATCATCCTCCTCTTCCTGCATAATCAAGTTAGATGGGATGATTCCCTTTGCGTACTTCTTGGTAATTTCAACAAAGTCATCCAAAGCAATAAATTTTTTAGCTAAAAAGATAAAATGAACACTTGGAGTAAATTGCATCACAATACTGTATTGATTATGAAGCGGAATATTAATTTTCTTTCCTGCCAGAATCTAGTCTGAAAAAATAACCCCTGAGCTACTGACAACAGAGGTTTACCTTGCAACTTGTCCTGAGATCTCTGCTGAAAACAAGTTCCTTGTGCCAGCAATATATGACTATGCTACACCTTGTCAGATCAGCAGGTAAGTTTATAGTACTGGTAAGTAGAAGAACAGAGTGAGTGAATGTAGCTTATCCGCAAGTATTGCAAAGGAAAAACAGGACTACTGGATTAGGTCACACAGTTTTAAAACATAAACTATTGTATCTGCTTGAGAGATATCTTCAACTGTTGCATTGGAAAGACTTGTACAGGAACAGTAATGAATCATCTGTACATAATCAACTGAAAAACTGACTTCTGATTTGTCATTTAACAGTTGTTTTTTCTGAATTTGGAAGTTACAGACATAATTATGGGAAGTACACAATTATTGTATCTATGAGATTAAATATGGCTTACTTACAGTGTATTAATTTAATATTCCACGTGGCTATACAAAGGGCCTCCCCCAAACTCTATCAAATGTGATCTAGAACAGATAGCCAGCAACAGGATAGACCTTGCTGAGTTTACACAGAGACAAAATTTATCCCTCTGCCCTGGAAGGTCTTTCTCTGCTCCCATGAGTGTAACTGCACAGCCAGTTCTCTACATTAGCGTGGATTAACTAGTTTCTATGGCAGACAAGCTTGATGCAGTTTGTAAAGGAGGATAATTAACAGCAACTATTTTCCATACACTAAAGCAAATGACATCGCTGAATACATGAAAAGAATTGAATGACAAAAATCTGTAACACCTCCTACGCAGTAAATTTAGCTAGTCAGCTGATACAAAGATATGAAAGCTGGCCTGCTTAATACTAGCTTGAGATTTTAAAGAGACAGAAAACTGAACTTCTTCATCAAATTTAAAAACCAGAGGACTAGGGGGTTTTAATTAAAAAAATGCTACATTTATAGAAGCTACATATAAATAGTTCAGTATTTAATACTGAAAACATTGTAGATACAGAGCAAAATAAAGTATTTGTCTCAAGATACATAGTACAGGAAGAGGAATGTTAAAAGAGTTCAACAGGAAATCAGCATCTTACAATTTATCTTTTAGTTTAATCTCACAATATGGATGCTGCCTTTTGCTTGGACTTTCACCACTTGACTTTTACCACTCCCCCCTCCTCCTTGCATGAACCATTCTGTCCCACAAAATACCATCTGGCATGCCTCCCAAGTAGAAAGAAAGGATTTATTTTTGCTAACTACTCTTATCATTCACAGGTTGTAAGGCAACAATAGTTGCACCAAGAAATCTGTGAGACTCTTTATCGGATTAAGCCTAATACAAATGTGTCATCTAAACTTACTGTCTTATTGGGAAAAAATATACAGTGCTAAAACAGTCTTTTGGTGTAGAATCAGCAAGCAGACATGGTTAGAATCTCACCAAAATACCTTAATGGCACCTTTACAGGACCATGGGCCATCCTGAGAAGGAAGGAGTTATTAACTCACTATGGACAGGTGGCCTATCAACTGTACTGCAGACTTGCACCCTCTCAGGCACGCAGCAACTGCCCATCGACAGTGTCAGCTCTAATTTTCTGTTACCTCCATTAAGGACAACCCAGATCAGATACCAGCAAACACATATCTGGCTTAAAAATTATCTTCCAAATACTACTGTCAATGTATTAAAACTGAAAGAAGAATCGCTTTCTGGCAAGGTAATTGGAGAAAGAGTGAGTCAGAGAAGTAAATGCTGGAGAGTAATAGCTTTCTTGTTCCCCCATGAAATGGTAAAAGCTCTCTAGAAAAGAGGTAACAGCCTAACTCCTACTTTAAGTGTTGGATGAAAACTTTTCATTTCTAAACATTATTAGTATTTTGTCACCCAAATGTCTCTTAAATTGATATAAAAAGCATATGGTGTAGATTCTACTTTATTATTTGTAAGTTTTTTTTCAATTTGGTTATGACAAATTCCCTTGCCTCCCCCCATTCACCCTAGGAAAAGAAAAATATGCACATCAATTTCTGCCTACACTTAGATGTAGGTTCATTTAATGTCCTGTTATTTTATCTGCAATTTAAGCCTTACAAAAATCATATTTGCCATTCCTTTTCTGATAACTCCCTGAATTACTGAAGAATCCAGAACATAATTACTTGCTGTGCCAACTCCCACCCCACCACACCTTACAAAACTCACACATTTGGGTCTACAACTCTGACACTGTGTGCCTTGAGGGGTTTAATTCTTCACAATACATGAACTAAGCTGCTTCTAAATAATGAAAGAAATATCGTGGTGCATCTTTCCTAAATCAGTCATTGAACAAATATGAAAAGACAAATATTAATTATAAGGGAAGGGCAAACAGAAGCAAGACAAATAGAATGAGGGATCTGTCTGCATTAAATTGTTGCATAATTAATTCCCTTACTCTAAGCAGAAAGCTTACTGCATTTAGAACTAAAAAAAAAAATTGGAAGTGCAAAATCTTTTTTCTGAATAGACTTTTAAGTGCTTAAGGGGAAATAATATAAAAATAACAAATGACATGCAAACTCCCTTTAGTAGCTGACTGCACTGGTGATGTCTTCTGTGAGTTCAATGCAAATCAGCTATTTGCCTTGCACAGAGAATGCACAGAAGGTGGATTGCAATAAATTGACAGTGTCAATTTAGTCTACTCTGTCAGCATAAAATTGTTTACCTAAACAAACCAGAAACCAAACTGACTGGCAAAGATTGAAAGGAGCAGCAAGCACTCACATTCACTGTTCACTAATCGCTCCAGCATTCTTCTCTGCTTCTGCACAGACTTTGGGACAGGGCCAGGCTGCTTCTCACCATCTGGTTCAATAACAGAAGTTTACGGAAAGTCAAAGCAGTGAATTAAAGTGATCAAACAGTATCTGTAATATCTGGGGAACGGTATTTCCTCAAAGTAAGGAAAAGCTGAGCTTACATATAAACAGATAAGAAGTGGCTATACAGTTTTCTATATTCCTGTTACTGTATTAGAAAAAGAAACAGGACTGACAAAGCTAACATGTAGTGCTGTAGTGGCAGAGTGAGCCACGTGTCTTGAAGACTGAATTTGTAACGAAACATCTAGTAAGGCAGCATCAGGGTGACTGTAGGGGGAGAAAAAAAGGTCAAATACAGCAAAGCCATAAAACACCTATTTTCCAATGACAGTGAATGTTAAAATGAGGATATTTTAAGCATTTGGTCACTTGAATGAGTGCTTAACTGACTCATAACCTACAGCAAGTGTTGGTCCAGAGAGCACAGATATTAAAAGAGGGTTAGTCATTAAGGCAGGTATATTTTCTTAAGTATTTTGTACATTTACTATTATCGCATGCCTGATGGTTTACAAAGCCCTTTAAGCTTCTAGCATTATTGTGCCTGTAAGTCTGTACTTTAGCAATACCATAAATCAGTTCATAAACAAACCTCCATCGTCAACTTGCCCAACATTTTCCAGTAGTTCTGAAACCGCTAATTGCTTCTTCTTTTTTGGGTTTAATTTCCAATACATGACTAAGGCAGCTTTTCGCACAGCTCTCTCCAAGTCAGTCTCAGATGATAACTTTTTCACTTCTTCCTCATTCTCAGAAGTGATGCCTCAAGAAAAGAAAAAATACTTTACACACTTATTCCATACCCATGCAGAAATGACAGATTTGCTCACAATTTATTTTTCTTAGTTTAGTCTGAAACTTAGCAAGTTTCAGTCACATTTTGACCACTTAAGTAAATACTCAAATGCCCTTCTGTTTCCACTGCTTATCAAAATCTAAGCACTTTGATTAAGTTTAAACTGTACCTCAAAATGTGGAAGACATGCATTATCCTATGTCTTGCTTCAACTTTTGAAGCACAGCAGATCGGGCAAAAGGTAGTGCAGATATGCATGGGTGACATGCAAAGGCACCAAGAATTGAATGAAAGTTGCTTTTCATTTTTGTTTTGTTGGGGTGTTTTCCCCCCACTAAGTAAGAGGTCAGATTGTTGGCAGATGAGAGGAGACCATCCCAAGCATGGGAAGTAGCATGAAGGAATATAAGAATCTTAAAGTGGGAGAAGACAGTGAAAAAGACCAATTAGAAGAGAGCTTGGACAGGGACAAAAGAATGAAACAACAGCAGATATGTAGGTGGTGTGTGGTTATACGTGATCTTCACAGTCAAAGAAAACAAGCTTCCTTGAAAGGTGAGGAGGGGAAGAACAAGTATGGATTTAATGAAAGAATTCAAGCAAATAATTAATAAGAATGCTTTAATAAGCAATATTGGTAATTAATGCTTTCTAAATTATCTTTTGGAACACTCTGTTAGCAACTACTCATGTAATTTTGCCACAATCATTTCCATCATATTTTAACCCCTTTTCAGAGTTAAAATGAATACAGTATTGTTTCAGATAACGTGGGAAGTGCAAGCAGAAAGCCTCAGAGACTCCATACCTCTTCTGTCTGCCAGGCATCTACGCAACAGTTTGACAGCTTCTCTTCGACCTTGCTTAGCAGCAAGGATGAACCAGTCAACTGCACTACAATTGTTAAGTTCTTCATCCTCCTCTTCTGCTAATCTCAGGAAGTGCTTCCCCACCTAGAATAAACAAGAAACAAAATTCCTTCAATTACTGAAATATACTCCACTCTCTCTCTGTGTTTCTCTCTCTTGTCCCCCCCATCCCCTGAAACTCAGCTAAGATAAATTCTCTCTGAACAAAAGGTCAAAACATTTGCTCCTAGCAGTAAAGAACATAGCTGTAAGCTGATCTTCTGATTGGAAAGATCTGGAAGAACTGGAAGCAAAAAGGAATTGCAACATGTTTGGCCAGGTCAGTGAATTCATTGCCATTGGTTTTCAGGCATCTGGCAGTACCAGTGAAGCTCCCAGTGTTAAAAGTTTTCTTGAATTCTTTTCCTCTTACAATAATGATCAGACAATACTGCTAGCCTCATTTTAGAACCAGAAAAAGGGTAATAACCTGGTGCCAGTGACAATCAGAATTTCAGATCAAGTTATTGAGAAGGCCTTGACATGGAAGTATGCTTCAAGCACTGCAATCCCTGACTCACAGCAGTTTAGCCACTGGAGGTCAAAGCAAACTCACGATTAATTGGTGAATGGAATAAAACTAACACTGTTTTAAGTATTAAGCATAAAGCAAATTCAGTGAAAAAACCTACAAAATTTCTCCTACTCAGGATTACAGAAATTACCAAGCAACTGCCTATATTACTGTTTTACAGGTAAAAATCCCACCTTTTTTCTTCTTTCTAAAAATTAAAATATATGAAAATATACTAGTAAAATATATTTATGCAATAGTATGAAACACTTCTGCTTACCACAACACAAGGCAATAAAATATTAAATGTCAGAAAATGACCAGAACTACAGGACATTTTATCTGCATGCCTGGAGAATCTGGGAAATGTTCTTGCTTGGCTCACTGCACTCCCTCTCTCCCTAATGTTACTTAAGCTACATTCTAGGAGCAATTAATGTAATACCTTAAGAGTATAGCTTCATAAGTCCACAGTATTACCTGCTAAAAAAACACAACTGTTTGAAAGTTTCTCTGAAACTTCACATTTGTTACTACCACTAAAAGTGACTAAAGAAATACTCTTGAAAGATTAGTAAGTCACATTATCCCTATGTAGATTAAATGAACAGATATAATCAGAAAGGTCTTTTTTCTTCCAGTAAAGGTTATTTCTCCAGCCTTTCAACTGGTTCAGTTAAGTGAGTGCTCCAACCACTTAAACCTAGACAATTATAGGGTAGACATTAAATCCATATAACATACAGTGAAGCTATTCAAAACCATACAGAATTAAGGGCAAAATTTGACTAGTAATCCCAAAGTCAGAACTGAACATTGATCACAAAGTTACGCCAGAGTTCAAAAGGAGGTGCACACCAAGACAGTCTATGAGACAAAAAAATAGAAAAAAGATTTCAGCAATTGCCTGGTAATTTATCATCCAACTGCAGATGTACCTTCAGCTATATTTCAGGAAGGAATTGCTTGAACAAGTTACATGGCAAATAACATCCACCTGATAAGAACAGCTGTTTCTTGAGCATGTTTGTATTTATAGCCACTGAGATTTTGAGCAAAGCTTCAAGAGTAGCAGCACTTAATGATGCAGCTCTTAAGTTTCTAAGGACCCCTTGGACATAGAAATATGTGCTGCAACATCAACTAGCAGTTCTTGGGACTAGTCATATCACAAAAATCTACTGCCCAAGCAAAACAAGAGCATAACACCTGTTTTATGGCAATTGCTTTTTGGTTTGTCTGTGGTTTTAATAGCAAAGATCCTACATCAAATCACCTGAAAATGGCCCCAAGACTCTGGCCTGCAGCAGTCCATGGAGGAAGAACTGATGGAAAAAGGTGTTAACCGCAGATCTGTCATTTAAGTAACCTGGAATTCTCTTTCCCATGAGAATGAAATGAAGTCATTGTTGGTAACAGCTTAATGCAGTCCCTCACACTGTATTTCTCCAAAGGGTGCTCCCATCTCTGGCTTTGCTAAGTGAGGTCGTCACGTCAAGCAGTCCCCTTGCAGACATTCTCCAGTTAAACACACAGAACTGCCTTCTCTCCTTCACAGAGTTCCAGCTGTGGGTGTTTTGTTTACATAACTGATGTACAGTTATTTCTTGATTTTAAAAAATACATGAAGTTACAGTAATATATGTTGACAGCCACTCAGAATACATTTATTTCCATAGTCATTGCAGAATTATTTCTTAATAAACTCAGAGTAATAACTACAAGCTATTGAACTGACTTCTTGTGTTTGATTTTGTAATTATTAACAAACACCATGACAGTGGCATTTCAGCTTTGAATTCATACTCCTACAAAGGTAAGAAATAAAAATACATTTTTCTAACTGATTCTAAAGGAATGTATTCAATAACAGAGAATAAATAAATTTTGTTTAGGGTTTTCAAAACCAAAAGCTAATTCTCTCTCCACAAGTCACAAGAAATGTGAGTGCATAAAAAAGAAATTACTGTATTTTGGGTTCCGTTTCAGGCAGTCAATTCATCCTGAGTGCATACTGAAGCAAAACTGTATGCTCCATCTCTTTACAATAAGAATCCTATTATTGCGTGGGAATAAAAATGTACACAGCTAGAGAGATGAAGGGAGTGAAAGTGGAACTAATTGAGATGGAGAAAAAAATAATGATTTATATACATATGCATCATAGGCTTAGATTACATAACTATTTCCGAGTATTCTTACTCAACTGGAAGTTATATCCTGAAAGAATATTATGGAGTTTTCTTTCTTTCATATGGAGGAATAGAGCCAAAACATGGATTTTACAGCAGTGGTTCCCTCTGGGATAATGTTTCATCCTCCACAAAGCTACCAGCTGTTTCAAAGTCAGGGATTTGTTACTGTCTCAGTTTACAACTCCAAGGTCAGCCTGCCCCTCAAACGAGTTGAGATGGAATGGGCAACATGCCTAACATTGCTGTAATCTTTCTCTATCAACTTTAAAACAATTTCTTTCCCATTCCCACCTTTGATTTTTATTTACAGTAAGAGTGGTGATCCTTACCACCGATGAGCATGTAGGAGACTGTAACCACTCCCATTCGGCATCAAAGCTGAAGCTGGAAAGGAATGCTCAACTAAAACACTAACCAAGTGAGACACAAATTAAAACCCTTCTAGACAATTTTAAGGTATTTATACTAGACCAATACATCAGATGATGGAATGCAGTGGAAAGCTGGTACAGCTCTTCTAAAACCTAAGGGACACTTGGAAGTGCTAACAAACACAGAGACAGAATTGCTATTACTAATTCAATTTTATCTGCCATTAAACAAGTAAACACAGCTTTTCTAAAATGTGTTATTTCAACAGAGAAATGGTGTATGAGCAAAACATCAACCAACCAATCTCTGTCCCTGCTAAAGCACCTCAATGGCAGTTTCTTCCACAGAGTCCAGCCTAAGAGCCTTGGTATCTTTGAATACAGTGAAGTGCTGAATCAGCAGCATTTAACAGTCCCTGAACTGTTAAACCTGAACACCTCCACACATGCTTTGAAAGAAAGTAAAGCAAAATCAGTTCCGTACCTTCTCCATGTTCAAGAGTTGGACCTGAGGCCACTCACACTCCCAAGCAAGCAGCATTTCTCAAGGCAGAGAAACCATATGGCATCACCTTTCTTTGCATAGTTTATGATCAAAACAAACACAGTTCAACTGAGGAAGAGGTAATAGTTCTACAGCAGGCAGTGGTATTTTTGGAATTGAGAGCAAACAAGACTGGACAAAAACCATACACCATTACCTCTGTTTGTGCTTTTGGTTCACCAGCTTTGGCCTTCTCAAGCAGTTCTTCAAAGAGCACTTCAGGTTCTTCCTTCACGCCCTCTATAAATTAATTTGATAAAGAAAATTATTTACTACCAATAGTTTAAAGTATTTTAAAAATCATTGCTATATGTGGTTGAAGAATTAAATGATCATAACTAAAAAATCCAACACAAGTGTTTTGCAAGAACAGTGGAAATTGACTTATTACAGTATTTACCCTCCATCTTAGTATTGTACTTTAGCATATTTACCCTTACTTGTTATTTGGTACACACCACAGGATGACACAGTTTCTCCTTTATTTCCACAAAATTCCTTTCTCAATCGAATATTCATTACAATAAATATAAGCACATGGGGAACATGTAGTATGGATCATCTTTTGTACTATTACTATTCTTTTCTTGATAACACTTCAGTCTTTCATCTGTCAGTCTCTTTATTTAGCACTGGAACATTTTCTAGAGTTTTGAAAAATTAATCAGCCTTTAAAACAGTGTATTTGAAAGCTCAGTTCCTCAGTGTCTGGAGCATGTAGAAACTAACAGTGATTACACCTGCTAAACCCCAGGTTTTTTTGGTCTTGCTCCACACTCCACCTAATATTTTTCTTCTTTCCCATCTACTGAACACGTACAGACTTAAACAAATGGTTTCCTTCAAAAGCAACATATTGTTCCACCAGTCACTCAAAGAAAAAACTCTTGAGAGCTTTATCTGACACCCATTGTTTGTAAAGAACATCATGCTGCATGCTACTTGATGAATGAAGAATTAGTTTAATGGAAAAGCTGGCAAAGGCCAGAACTGCTACTTTTTAATGAGAAGACTTCTCATAAATTAGTTTGGAGAAATTTAAAAGAGAAAAATCAATACAACTTGTATGCTGTAAGTTGGGTAAGAATGGACAACAGATCACTGACTCAGAATTACAGTTTTACCAACCAACCAATCTATTATTAAAGTTAGAAAGGTAGATCCAAATTCTACAATAAGTGCCAAAGCGTGGCCCCTATTTACCACATTACCCCAGGAAGTCCCCAAACACACTGTGACACTTTGTAGCTACATCCTGAGGGCAGTGGCCAGAAGTGTGCCTAGGAAGCAGTTTCCAGATGTAGGAAGCAGACAAACCGGTATCCACTCCGACTTACAGTCCCTACCTGACTGGGGCAGCAGCGACACGAGCGGCTGCTGAGCAGCCCTGCCAGCTGAGCGGCCAGTCGGTATCAGCTCTTCTTCAGAGATGGCAGGAAGGAAGAAATAAACCCCATTCCAAATGGTCTCCTGAAGAACAGGCCTACCTGCATTCTTTAACGTCCCTGCTACTGAGACTATTTTCAAACAGGGACAGGCTACAAGCCAAGACTTTCATTAAAATGGATGTATTTAACAAGAGCAAACCACGAAGTAAGATTTCTTCCTCACCATGCCACAGTTTGCCAAGCTCCACTTGGAAAAAATTCTAATGCCAGATTATAACATGTTGTCTGGCTAATAAACAAGGCACATAATGAAAAATAATTTTCATTTAGTACTTGGACTTTTCAGAAAGCTGTAAAAATATTATTGTAAAATAGGCAAACAGCATCCCAGCAAAATTAACTACTTAATCCCAATCTCCTTGCCCTGATATATAACCAACATAATTTGAACTCTAAACTCAGAAGGCTGTTTTCCAGATGGCACCACTAACACCAGCAGACATCATTCAGGGGCTCTCTGCTAACAATAAACAAGTTGTTACAGGAAAGAGCATATTGTTTGAAAGAAGTATAATATTCATCCACCTACCCCACCCAAATGAAACAAGCTGGGCAAGACAGTACTTTTCTTTTTCTTCCTGTACTTTCAAATGCATTAAGCCCTTTTGCATCAAAATTTCAGTACTAGCTGTCTTAGGAATGCCCTTTCCTTTTTTTTCCTGTTCAGGGTTTTCTACATGTTGAGAACACCACAAACCACCACATTTTAGTCATACTCTGGGTAATATAGGAGGCACCATTCAGAAGTCAGTGTTAGCTAATTAAGTGGAATTTACAGATACAAGAAAAAAAAGAAACTACAGAAAGCAGTTTGCTAAATTGATAAAAACTCTAATAAGAAAGGCAGTTCTCTGGAAGCTTATATGGCAAAGTCTCATCCTTTCTCTCCTACTCCACTTAACACACTTAAGAGCCTGGCATGGTTCTGACCCCTTCCAGCTCTTCTTGCTCAGAAAAATGTGCTAGATAAGAACACTTATTACAAGAGAAAGCTGAAGAAACAAAACGGGAATGTTTTTTTACAACACCAGGTTAGCGTCGCTTTATTGCAATTACATGTAAATAATGGTCTTTGCTAAGATGGGCAAAAAAAAGGAAAATTAAAAACATGCAGCCTTATGGTAAACTACCTCCTTCAATGAAAAATTTTTTAAAAAGTGGAGTTATTGCAGTAAACTTGTTGAAATATTTGTTCTAACAGAGCTGACTACCAGGGGAAAGAAAAACTTTCTGCTGTTATTTTCAACCCTCACACCTAGTTATCAATTCTATGTACTTGCACATGTGACCTATGAATGTAAATAACAGATAGTTAATTAAAAATATGCCTGTGGGTTGGTTCTGTAGTCATAGGGCAAAGGTGGAAGAACAGGTTATAGAGATCAAATTTAGAATATCTCAGTACAGACAGTTCTTGTAAGCAGCAATATTTTTCCTTTGCTTAAAAGATAAGCAAGAGGATAAGTAAACACGTAAAGCATGAATGACTCTAGTTTAATTGCTGCCATATCAATTTACTTTCTCATAAAGTATATAGGTCAGTGTCTGAAGGTAAAAGGTCCAAAACACGAAGTGTGTTTTAGAACAAGGATGGACAACACTCTTTCAATTCAGGTCAATACTAGAACAAACACTACACAAGAGTATATGCACCCACCATAACAATACCATAAAAAGTGATGATCTATAACTTATCACCCTTATTCTTAAGCGTGTTTTTAGTCAGAAAATGTCTTGATATATATTCCTCCCACCTAAGAATACTGTAATGAAAATGCTGTCAGTGGAAGCTTTTATTTTCCAGCTTTGCTAAAAACTCATGCTTTTTTAATGTCAAAATTTACTCTGTCTTGAATATAAAAATTTCCAGAAGACAGGAACACGCATCTTGCAATACTTCATGTATTTTTTATGACAATTAAAATAGACTTCACGAGCTGTTTTGTGTCAGGTGCATTAATGTAAGTCAATGAAGTCTATCAGTTATTCAAGGTTCACACGCACTGCAGTCATTCAAATGAAAGCAGGCAAGTGAAAGCACAAAAGTTTTAGGTGGCACGAAGCATTCATAAAAGAAAGAAATTAAGATCAGGGGTGTAGAAAGGTGATTAGGACCTAATATTTGGCTGGAGTTCCTACTCTGCCACCAAGAACCTCAAGACTATGTAAAAAGCTTAGTTCATCATCAGGCTGCTCTGTAATTCACTCCCAATACAGCTAATTCTACCTTCCCAGAGACAGGCCATTCAACACAAATTAGTCAATGGATATTGTAACAATAGCATTATTAATAAAATTTTAGTGTTTGTGGTTTTTTTATTCTGTCTGATAAAGTCTTAAGTTTAAGATACGAAATTACACTGTATACTTTGACTTTCTCAGTTTCACTCAAAAAACCCCAGAAAAAATTTTATTTGTGATCTGCAAAGGATGATGCAGATGTATTTCTGAGTTTGCTGCATTTATGTCATCTTACTATAGAAAGCACTTAAACCTTTGAAGGCCTACAGAAATATCCACTTTTGATATTCAGGCTTATTCTTTTAACAGGTTAAAGCTGTCACTTCAAACCTATTTTATGAAAGCACTTATTAAAGAAGACTCATTACCATAAAACTGATAAAGACCACTATGCATTTCACAGTCATACAGAACATTCAGAAGAAGACTAAGATAAAACTGGCTGTTACTAACTGATATACTTCAATGGTACAAGCACTTTCTCTGACAGGAAGCAACAACGAAGCATTTATACAAAATATGTAAGTTTAAAAGAAATTACAGGTTTTACAAGTGAATATTAAAGCTCATGGAAACTCTACTGAACAAAAGACTAATGCATTAAGCAACACCCACACTAAGAGTATGAAGGAAACCTGTGCATACACGCTTTATATGATCGTGACTATAAGCATTCATTTGGGCTCAGAAAAATAAAGTGACAGGGATGCGCAGAAAGAGGAGGAAAAACATGTGTTGGGGAGAATAAAGGATCTGAGACGACAAAATATGAAACAGGATTTCTGTATTGGCCTTCCCATTTTATCAGTACAGCAAGTATTCCTGAAGCGACTGAAAACAGTCGGGAACAGCTAAGCATATTCACAACACAAGTGGTATGTTCAGTCCTACCAAGCGGGAACACACCTCCAAGCTCACTGAACATACACCTGAAAAAATACATAAACATTTTCACTATTCCATGAGAAGATCTGACAGTTGCCACAGGTGAAAATTGTTATCAAGGTGGCCCAGCAAAGTAAGCCAAGCAAAGGTAAGTAGTCAGACTCCCAACTGATCTTGCAAATTTTAGGTTTAGGTATAGAGTTTTAAATGTAGTTTCCTTGATCTTCTGTTTGAATAACCATAACAAAGACACACTGACAAAAATCAGAGCAGCAAAAAGGCCAGAAAACAACAATAATGACCTCAACTACACACCAGAAAGTTATACATTCAAAAACAGGATATGACTTTAAATACATTTAATAAATAACTTTATAAATTAAGTAGTCAGAGAAACAGAAAGATACAAATCCAAATTTTTCCTAATTAAGAAAAAAAGATATACTGGGTTGGACAGGTGGATCCAGCTCGTATTTCCATCTCCAAAGGGAGCAGGGCTTCTCATGCAACTCCTCTAAACAAATTAGAATGTAGGCTATTACAAGGAAAAGTGAGACATTAAGAAATAGAATATGAAGATTAGAAATACACAGCTTTCGTTCTCCCAGGGGAAAGATTATCAGTTTAGACACACATGGATATAAAAGAAGGCCTGTATAATTCAATAAATTTATATGTGAATGAAAAAAAAAGGGCTAATACAGAGGTGCCAAAATCTATTGATGATTCTGTGTTCTTCAGGAAACAAAAAAAAAACCAACAAAAAACTCAAGAAAAACCTGCAGAAGAATTTAATGGCTAATTAGGTGATAAAAGGCCAGATGAAATGCAGCAAACCATGAAGGCACTTTATGATTGCACACACAGTGATAAGCTCTGAACCATTATTGCTCAGCGTAACACCTTGGAGCTGTAGCAGTGTTTTATGAAAAACACAGACCACTGCTAATAAGACACTATTATCAGGGCTTTATAACCTGGGCAGGAAACTGAGGAGAATGAAGAATCTGAGAAATGAAGAAGGTAAGCAGAGAGACTATTCAATATCTTTCCAAATACAAAAACTAAAGGGCATGAACAGATTGAAAGTATTTGTCCAATGCCAAATATTTGTAAGAGTTTAAAAACCAAGTGGACAAATTAAGGGTAAAAATAAAAAACCAGAAAGCACAATCTCAGCACTGAGCAAGGAAGTTTCTAGGCTTCCAGTAGTTAAAGAACATTCTGAATAAAATAAAGTAAGGACAGCACTAGCACTGCGTTTAGAAACAGCTCCCTGACTGTAACAGGCATGCTGTAAATAATTGTGTAAAGGATTCTCATGAGAAAGGTAACAAGATTCTTGAACCTGAAAAAACCTGGCACCAATCTCTAGCATTAACACTGAGTATTGACAGCAGCTTCTGTGAGCCTTCACAAACTGTAACACACCCATGTGAATTCAGGTAGGAGAGGAAAAAAAAAAAAACCTGGATGGCATCCAGAGGAAGAAAAATTGCACTTCGTGTTTTCATTAGATATATTCCAGAAGCTCACTACTTAAGCTAAGTGAGTTTTCTACTTATAAGAAGTCACAGGATGTCAGACATCTTCCTCACCTTCATGTTATTAACTGACAAGAGTAATTGAAATGTTTGGTAGAGTAATATGGTACAAGATTTCATCCCCAGGCATTTCCACCAGATAAATTACTGGGTGGGAGCAGGGAGCGAAGAATGTCTTCTTTGATAATAGATCTTCTCCCACACATGAACAAATTCTCCATATACCATGAAGAGCACTGATGTCTGAACTGAACTTTCACATTGCACAGCACTGTACTTACTTGGAGCTTCAGCCATCCATCACTTTACTGCTTTAGCAAGAAGGCTTCACTGTAATTGAATCTGAAAGGGAGTACTGTCTGAATTACAAAGAAAATTACTTGCTTCTACTGTGAGAGGATACTAGTATGAATAAACTATGTTCACTGCTAAACTCCACTCCTCCCACCATGCTCCACAAGGCAAGATGAACAAATTAATGTGTAGGTGGAGACTGACAGGGCACAGAAAAGACAGATTATTTGTATTTGAAAAAGCCTCTTCCATGACTTTCATTACAACAAATTTGAAGCTGGATGTTTCCCTAATCCTGCTGGGTTTTTTTTGTCTAGAGATTTCCACAAAAACATGCCTCTGAAGTGCAACGTGCAAAGCTTATCCCATTCTTAATACTAATAGAAGTGCCTAACTAGTCCTAGTACTTGCAGATAGGGTCTAACTGTTCTACAATCATTACGTTTAGAATTATAAATGCACTCTGTGCCAGAAGCTTAATCAGAGAAAAAATTAAAATGTAACTATCTAACCCATCACTGGATTACCTTGAAAGAGAAACAGAAAGTAACAGGTCAAAAGCATACTATAAATCCTTTGCCAAAATAATTTAGGGCGGTGCACAGAAAGGACCCACATCACCTTAACTATTACCATAAATATCTACAAAGACAATCAGCTTGCTGGAAGCTAGTCAACTTTTAATATTAATTTTTCATCCTCAGTATGCATTTAAGGGCCCTGAAATGTGTTCTATTCCTTGGATTTCAATGCCTTTAGTAGAAATAAGCTAAAATGAACTAAAAGCAAAAGCATCATTTGGTCTCCTTCTGGCATCTTTCAGCTCTGCATGACTGAATGGGACTCTCAGACAAGTGCTGCAAGGGAATTCTGTCTCCTATACCTCACCTTTCATCAGTCTTGTTCACTATTAATCCAATATTTACCTTTAGTACAGTCAGAAAGTGTTACAGATTCTCATTAAGTCAGTGGAGGTCTTATTACACTGTTTAAAACTATGTTAGGATTGTATTGTAATCATCTGGTTTTATCATGCTACTTAAAAAACCCCCAACAAGCAAGGAAACAACAAAGCATGATTGAAACGTGAGAAATAACACCCTGTCACAAATGTGAAGCAGTTAATTTATGTTAGAAGAGTGAATGAAATTTGCTTTAAGAATTTTCACAAATTAAATATACTAGCTATAGAAAATCATTTTCTGCTGGATTTTCAGTAATAGCTCATCTGCTAGTATGAAGAAAATTTTATAACATTGGGTAGGAAGCAGGCAACAAGAATGCATGCACATACAAAGTATACAATGGAAGCATATTTGTCAAGTAATAATCAAGAAAAAGTAGGAAAATGAAAGCTTACAGGGGTGCCTGCCCATGGATATCAATCAAAACAGGTAGAGCAACACATTTTGTGCAGAATCTACATAAAAGATATTTCTTTTGGAGCCATGCACTCTATAATACCTCCAGTACCTTTTGGAAGTGTATAGTGCTAATTCTGATACATTGTTACACAGGATTTTATGCTGGGTAAGTTCTTTCTGTAAGCACAAATCTGGTAAGGAAAAAAAATCAAACACATTCAATAATTTCAGGGGACAGCACACAGCTTTTTATTACAGATTTTGTTTTCACTATGAAACAACTTTTGTAGAATCTCAGACACCCTTTGGAGTAAAGGCATACACAATTAATGACAAAATAAAAATAATTTCACTCATTAGATGGTGCTATGTAAGCTTATCTCCAAAGTGAAAGATGTCAGATCTCTTTCATTCAGGAAAAACAGATTTAAACAGTTCATCCTCAAGTAGAATATGGTAGTAGTCCACTATTGATGTACTTTCAGAAAAAGTTGATCTG
This sequence comes from Atrichornis clamosus, assembly GCA_013400975.1. NCBI lineage: Eukaryota > Metazoa > Chordata > Aves > Passeriformes > Menuridae > Atrichornis > Atrichornis clamosus. The sequence goes on along the minus strand of WBMZ01004484.1, from coordinate 9,856 downwards.
TACATTTTGTAACAACAAATGCAGGTTCTAATAGTGTTTGTGTGTCACTGGATTGTACTGTTGAGCTTTCAGTGTTCAGCACAGCCAGTCTGAGTCTCTAGAGAAATCCTCCTACTTACTTTCCACAAGCTCCAAAAGTTCAGTGGTATTGTGTGCAGTAACCACGCAGGAGTAAAGTTTCTGGAGCGACTGACATTCCACTTAGAAGCAGACATCAAGCATCATGTCATAAACGTGATTTGTACATATCGAATATAATGAGAATACAGAGAAACTGACTGAAGAAGAAGAAATAATTTGCACGACATCCTTGATTTGAAAAAAAGGTTTTATTAACTTTAGATGCTTAGCTGCTTATGCATGAGTGCTGAACCCTTTCATCCATTCTGAAGCCCCCTGAATTCTAATCTTAACTGCACAGGAAGAGCTTGGTATAACTAAAAGCACAGTGCATGTTTTTCTTGTATGCCCTCTAACCTCCATGGTTAGATCTTAAGATGGTCCTACTTGTCCCAAGAGCAATTTGCAGTATTTATAGTAGCATTCTTTGGCAGGCATTCTATTTTTAATGGTGGTAAGAGGGATGGGACAGAAGGAAATAACATTTGTTTACAGAGATATTCAAGTCTAGGACTCGACTCTACTTTCTCTGGGAGGAGCAACGCATTTGTAGATATGGCAATAGTCTTAGTCACACCACAATTCCAAGTCATCAAATAGCATTAAATTGAAATGGGAATAACTTCTGCACCCTCACAAAATGAAGGTAAATTGTCAAGAGAAAAATAAAAAAGTGCACGTAGGTGGAAGACTGAGTGATGATATTATAGACTATAAATTCTAAAAGTGGAGGGAAAACTATTCTTAAAAGCTGTATTTCTCTAGCATAGCTATTATTGTACAATGATCTTTTGAAGTCACTAAAATAATCTTACACACAACTAATGAGACACTCCTGCTGCTTCTTGTGTACAGGTATCTCTCATAAAATTCTTTAAGGATGAGCTGGGATAAATCTAACATGTACCAAACTGAAGAGTTAAAAATAAATTAGCTTTTTGTAATTTCTTAGTTGATAATCATCATTAACTCTCTCCACCCAAAAAAAAGGAAAAAATGCAACCTGCAGAAAAGCAATGCGAGAAGGAGTTGAGAACATAAACCTCACAAAGCCCACATATTTCTGTAGGTGCAGACCGAAAGTTATCATAAAAACCTGCAGGAATTTAAGAAATCCTGCAGTATGAGCTCTTCACCACATAGACACTCCAGCAGTTCATTCACTTAGTGTCAAAACAGAGTGGCCTTTAAAAAAGGGCCCATTACAACTGCTTAGCAAATCCACAGTGTCTTAAGTAAGCACATCCAATAATTAACTAACTTTGCAAAGGATTAGCTTTACTTCCTAGTTTACTGTTTCCAGTCTCACCTTCTAACTTCCACAATGAGGTGGGGCTGCTGCTGCTGCAAGGAGCCCTCCAGCAGCACAACAGCTCCAAGTGTCTCAATTACTGCACTGTAACAGGGATTTGTTTGCACAGTGGAACACACATACTGGATCCCTTTTGAAGGAAACTGAATTGAAAGATTGTATTCCAACCACTAGATCAAATTTTTAAATTTGTACAAAAGGAGCTTCGAGTCCTTCGCACCAAACAATTTATAGGGCCACTCCCATTTCATTACATAATTTACTGATGTAAGTATAGCTCTTCATTTTCTGCCCTCATTTTTTCCAGCACCCTATAGACTATGCTAGAAAAAACATTTTGTTATCATAAACAGATTAGGAAATCAATCCACCTGAAAAATAAAGGATGAAGACTGAGCTAGGGCACTTTTCATTATCTGGTTAATCATGTGAATGCAAAAAATTGTTAGCAGTTTCTTTGTTATCAGTCAAAAACCCCAATTTATGTATTACAAATGGTGGAAGAGGCAAAGATTGAGAATGTCTCCTCAAATAAATGGGTGTTCAATCCTCCTCCCACATATGGTAAAAAGACCAGCATGTTATTGACAATAGCAGCAGACACGAACAAGCCAATTTCCATTGTTCTGCACCAACTATGACAATGTCCCAACATTTTATCAGAAAATACAGTCCTTAACTTTTGTTTGGATAGAATTCTTTTTCCCCCACAGCAACGCCTGGCAAATGAGCTTTCCAGGAGCCTGAGTATTTACAGGCAAAGTTTGAAGGGGCATTAATAAACTGACAGATAAATTGTTAAGTAATTAATATTTCAAGGCATAATCCTCCCCTTTAAATAATCAATTTTTTCTGAGATTTCTTCAAGCTTTGCACAAACACTTCACTTTGCCTCAGGAGTTAGTCTGTAATAGTGAATTGCCAGAGAGTAAAGACAAAGAAGTGCTAAAATAGAGCTTTGAAGCAAAGGTTCTTTGTAACCTTAAGTAGAAGAGGCTAACACTTGGAAAATATTTGTAAATTACAGAGGTTCCCTATTTGTTAGCTATCATTTAGTAATGTGTTGGAGACGCACTGTTGTAAATTGCTGCAATGCAATGTAAACTGTTTAAGGTTTTTTTACTATTTATAAATTCTAAGTCAGTCAATTAATAGAATAATTCTCTTCCTAGAGATACAAAAAAACCCTCATAACCTAAGTACACACAGAACTCTGTATATCTACATACAAAATATAAGAAATTGATTTCTGTCTGCAAAGCTCTCTGTACAAACACCTTCCCCATGTGTTCTCAATTCTAGAGTAAGAGATTACAGAAACCATGGACATTAAAAAAACCCTAGTTCCTCAACCACAGTCTTTTCTTCAGGCACTGCAACTGGGCTTTGCAATTCCTCCTCTCCAAACTTACTGGCTAGCAAATGTGCATGAATGATGTAAAAACCCAAAATCTGTTTCATCCACGTGGAAAAAAATTACCATCTTCGCACTGCCCACAGATTTTCTAGCATTCTAGAAGGCAACATAGCATGACCTCTTTTACCTGATGACCGGCAGACAGTCAATTTTAAAGAAAGACACTTTACATGCTTGAAAGTACTCTAGCATTACAAGAAATGGTAACTCCTCCAGATACCTGCAGCACAATAAATGTTCACCTGGGGTGAGAGTCAGCCAGTTCAAGTTACCATTGAATTGAAGCAGTTACTTGAATCCAGATATCACAGGCAAGTAAGTATCCGCTCACCACTGTATTGGGAAAAGTTTCTCTCAACTCCGCTTTCCTTTCATCTGAATCGAAAGTAAAACATCCCCTGGGACACATAAATCTACTTTCTAGCTCAGCAATACAGAGCACTTACCTGGACTGTTGATTCAGGCATCTCTTTCAAAAAAAATTAATAGCACCAGTACTACAGATACTCATGTCCCAACTAAGTCACCATGTTGAAAGTGCTTTTTTCCCAGCTCTGCTCTGTGTACAAGTAGAGGAAATGGTTTCACTAGCAAGAGTGACGTTTTTAAGCCTACTTGGAGAATTTGGGGTTTGGGGCCTTCAGAGCTCTCATCTGAGCTCTGTCTTTTTAAATTGTTTTAGGGCTGTATCTGAAGGAAGGAGAATCTAGAGAGTGGATGAAATACAGAGGACAGAAAGGGGTATGTAGCACCTGGACAGAAACTGAGGGGCCTGTGAACCTGAGAGGCATAAAAGTGTTTTAGGAGATTAGAGTCTTAGTCTGTTTCAACAGACTTCCCTAGCAAGCAGACACTGATCTTCCTTGCTATACACAAACTTTCCTGTAATTTGCTTCCATGGATACTGATGACTCAATGGCTTTAAAATTTCAGGAGCCCTAATTAGTAGTGTATATGCTTTGCTCACTAATGAACTCCCTGACCATGAACATCCTTGAAAGAGTAACAATTTGTTTTCTCATTTCTTTTTAAACATGAAAGCTGACATATTGATATTCATTCCATTCCTACATACACAAAACCCAAAAAGATATACAAGCAAAATAGTAGACTTTTGGGTAGAAATAGGAATACCCTCCTTTTCTTAACACAACAAAAACAGTACCTCTAAATTATCTTAACGATTGAATATTTTTTCAGTAAATCCAGATGTGATTTGCTCAATAAATTCTCAAAGCACTGTTACGTTCCATTGTGAGAAAAATTATACAAGGAGTAACACAAACAGTACCTAATGATACATTAGCAGAATATAGACTGAAAAATTGCTAAGAAAAAAACCCAGTAGTATAAGGGTTCGATCCAAAGGAAGTACCTGTGCATCTGAGGATGTGTGTGTGCTTAAGTGCTTTACTGAGTCAGAGCCAGAGCATTCATTAATTTGCTGAATTACACTACAAGATATGGATAATGCTTCAGGAATAGATGATGTGTGTTTCCAGGAAACAAGTTACTTAACATTCACTTTGATGCTATAGCCTTAAACACAGCGTATATAAAGAAAAACTGGAAGAAAAAGCACAGATCAAAAATACAGATATGCTGGCAACAATATTCCAAGAATTAATAAAATGGATAAGGTTGGACGAGATTTCTGGAGGTCACCTGTTCCAACCCCTCTGCTCATGCAGGTCCACCTAAGTTGGCTGCCCAGGACCATGTCCACACAGTTTTTGGGTATGTCAAAAGATGGAGACTCTATCTCCTCTCTGGAGGACAACCTGTGCCAGTGCTCAGTCACTCTCACAGGAAAAAACAAAGTCTTTCCTGATGTTCAGAGAGAACCTCCTGTGTTTCAGTCTGTGCCAATTGCCTCTGGCCCTTGGTAGGGACTCCTGTAAAGATCCTGGCTCCATCCTCTTTGCACCCTACCTTCAGCTATTTATGCACATTGACAGATCCCCCTGAGCCTTCTCTTCTCCAGGCGGAAGAGGCCCCGCTCTCTCAGCTTTCTCACACAGGAGAGATGCTGCAGCCCATTCATCATCTTTGTGGCCCTCTGCTGAACTCTTTCCAAGTCTCTCTTGTACTGGGAAGCCCAGAACTGGATCCAGCATTCCAGTGCTGAGTGGAGGGGAGGGATCTCTCTCCACCTGTAGGGCAATGTTTCAACTACTGCACCCCAGGATACCAGTGACCTTCTGTGTGAAAAGGGCACATGGGCACGTGGTAGAGAGTCCTGAGGCAAACTGCCTTTCAGGATAATTGAGATGCACACTGTACATCACCCCTTCTCAAACAGAAAACATAGCTGATTTATTAAAAATTATACAAACTTAAATTTGTAATAGAAGTAATTTAATTTTGAGCAAGATATTTAAGTCAACATTAAAGAGGAGTGTTCTACGTATTTAATAACATTTAAGACAGCTTTCTGTACATGAGTTGCTGGTCTTTTCTGTCTTCTTTCACGTCACTCTTGAGTTAGTCATGATCATAGTGACTATTCAACATTTACTGACTTTTTAAACTTCCATGAAAGAAGTCAGAGCAGCCCTTCCCAGAACATCTGGTCTAGTGGATATTTACTTTCATACAACCAAACCACAACATGCCATGGCTGAGAGTCCAAATCCTTCGCTTTTCCTAGATCTATCAGCAATTTGAATGTTATTTATTGATAAAGACTCTAGTGATTACAAGGAACACCTTCTCCATCAGTTCAAATACTTTGAAAATTGATGACACGCTAATTTTCTGTTTATCACTTTCTTTTGTATTCGTTCTCATACGTACATCTTTGAATTTGTATTTTTATTCACACTTCTTTCTGAAGTCCTACTAAAATTCCCATTTTTAAGTTCTGATAACCAGTGCTGCTGTGGGTAGAAGAAAAACTCTCTACTTTCTTTCTTTTGGTAAAGTTTTCAGTTCTGGAAACTGTTAGCACTATGACAAATAGCATAACCCTAAAGCAGTCATAGAAGAAAATACTATGTGTTAGTAAAGACATTTTCTACCTAAATCCACTAAATCTTTGGTTGTCAGAGATTCCAGCAAGACACAATGGCAATGGTAGCTCATTCTACTGCATTAAATACTTGTGTACATTAAGAAGGGCATGGGAAGGGCAATGACAGTGGCACCAGGCACCAATAATATTTTAATGGGAAGAGATTTAAAGTAATCAGGAATGAGTCATAACTGAAATGGAGAAATACATCAATCAATGCTCAAAATTCCCTTTTATAGGAGCACAAATAAGAAGACTCTCTAATACAAAGCCGCATAGGTAGGGATCATACACAGGACTGTAAAGAGAACTAAGATAAAAATCAGTGTGATTTTGAAAGTCCAATATCTGTGTGGAGTAAGAAAATCCCAATAATAGCTAGAGAAGAATAGCTGACAGAACTTATGTACAAAACACTACATAGCTTGTGTCGATTTTCAGAACCGTGCATGAATGTGGGCACCAACATATTGCTCTTTCAAATCATATTATAACTAAGCCCAAGGTAACTTCATACCATATTCTTATTATAGTTGCTATTCCTTCCCTATTGAAGCACACTAAGAAACTGGAAAATGAAGGAAGGAAGGAAGGCAGGAGGGAGGGAGAAAGAAAACATATCTGTTAGCACTGACTCTAAATTAACCATCATGTACTTAATGTTAGGAGTGTCAGATCTCCATAATCTCTCAATTCTTTTACAGGTGGGCTAGATGACAAAACTGGTACTGAACACTGAGCCATGTCAGAAATTCATGTATCCAAAAAAATATTCTCCTCCATCTGGAATGGGGAACCTAGAAGGTTCCAACAGTCAGTTTTGAATTAGATGCAATCAATAGATTTGCTGACACAGCCACAATATTAGCCTGAACTATGTGCAGAGCTCAGTTGCATCTGGTACGTGCCACATCGATATTAACACATTTAATAATTTTAAACTCTTGAATAGCCTTATTACCTTCAACAGAGAGATTCACATTTGTGAGTATAAGCAGTTTCACAATCGAAAGTCCAAATTTAGAGAAAGTTAAAGAGCAGTAGTTTTGCTAGACTTTGAGCATAAGACCTACTTGCACAAGTGTTAGATTAAAACTGAATTAAAACTGAAACTCAGTAGCTGAATAGAGAAGCCAGGTATTTTTTGTTCTACATTTTGCACAAGACATTTCTCTCATCCCATCAGTTTTCACAATCTTTTAAACTCAATGGTTTCACAGTAAGTGGAGTGAAAAAAACCCCTTCATTCTGCCTTTCACAGTGTATCATGACTGTAAATTCAAATTCTTATCTTATTGCTAATATGAACTTCATTTCTGGCTTCATGTATCAACTTATTATTCCCTCACTCTACATTATAGTAGTATCTATGCATCCATACTAGAATTTCTATTAAAGCTATATTTGGCATGTGATCTAGCCAAATAAAGAACTGAAATTCAAACATTATGCTAAATTCAGTTTAATTCTCCCTGCCAGTTTTTCAAACAAACTTCTTTCCTATTGCTCTGCACAAATCTGAAAAATTATATAGGAAAACTCGAAAATATGCACAAAGTAAGCTGCAGTAGAAAAGTCTCTTCCACAACAACAGGTTAATTGAAATTGGAGAAATTTATTTTCCTACTTTACAGAGTCCTTAAACAGAGTTTAGAACACATATACACACAATTATCTCCCAGTGTTTAACATAAGCCAATTTTGCCTAAGAATTGCTTTCATACCTACCATTTTTTTCTGTTTTCTCCCTACTACGGGAGTAGCCAGGAACTGAAGAAGTTGCAGAATCTCCAGAAGATGGTCCAGATTTCTGATTGTTCTCACTATGATCCACAGGAGCAGCATTTAGCTGGGACCTTCCAAGGTGCGGCTGGGGTTGAGAGGGACTTGAGGCAGGATCAGGATCTGAATTCATTTTAGCTGCCAAATAGAAAATAACCATGAATTATCAGATAGCAGGGTTCCAATGTAAAACTGAATAAAAATTTGAAATCTGAATGCATTTGTATAATTAGTTGAACAAAAAACCTAGAAAAGAGCAAGAAGGCTGATAGCAACTTCAAGATTTATTTATACATTCTTCAGTAATTCCAAGCATAAGCAGCTATTGTTGAGTAAGTCTGACCATAAATAAAGCATTTTGCCAGAATAGCAACTGCTTTTTTCCCCTAATTAATAATAACTGATTTTCAAGTGTAAATAAATGCTAAAATTAACTAATTAATCAATTCTGTAAATGTTGCATATAAAGTACTTCTTTGAATTTCATGTTCTGCTTAGACATGCTAGAAATAAAGACTAGCCCCTAACTTTTTATGGACAAGTCTATAGTAATATAAAAATTCATTTCATATCAAAAGCCTGGTTAGCTGTAATCACCTAATCAAGAGACAGAGAAAGACAGTAATCATAAGAAGGCAAAGGAGGAGGAGGTACAGAACTCTGCATGGAAAATGAGAGGAGGGACACCATCATGGCTGCTCTTTATAGACATTACCAACTGAAATGCACACAATTCAAGATAAGCTTACTTTATTTATTACTATATCCCATTTTTTAAAAGTTTTATTTATATCCCTGCCACACTATGGTAGGGAGGGAAAGGCCTTACAAGAGAATGCCTTTTAACTGAAAGCCCTCTCCTGCAGGATGCAGGGACCTCTGTTCTATAGTAATAAGTTTCTTAAATAAGTAAACTTCCATAAAAGTGCTTATGAAAGTTTAGCTCTTACAAGACAGACGTAGCGAGATATGCATATACTACCACAGCATAACACATAGTAACTCTTGCTGCTTAAGAGAAACTTCCCTAAAGTTACACAATTTGCAAGGAGCACTGTAGGTGTCTGGCCACAAACAATATTATTAAATTCTGTATAAATACAGAATTAATTTAGAATAACGACCCGAAGATGTCCTTGTAAACATGCAAGTAGCATAGCCAAACCCAAAGATACCACTTAACTCTACCAACAACTTTTTCCACTTAAAGGATGCTGAAATCATGACAGGATGCTAAGAGTACTATTGCCACTGCAAAACATGTTACTTGTAATTTGAAAACTTAGATGCCAAAATTAAGCTTCCCTAAACCAGAAAATATTTTACTCATATAAGTAAATGCGTTTCTGTATTATGTTTCTACATCAAGTTAAAAATAAACCAACACAGTTCAGTTCAACCTTCAAACAGTCCTCGGGAAACACAGAGATTAAAATACCTTCCCGGTAAAACAACATGAGTATTTTTAACCATTATACAATCACAAAAGTTACTGAGCCTCCACTTTTAAACTTGACCTTAGCGCTTTGCACGAGGGACAGCGAGCGCAGCCAGGCCGCGCCCGCGCCGCCCCGCGGGGGATGCGCGGCACGGACGGGTCCGGCTCCTTCCAGAACGGGCAGAACTGGCGCCTCTCCATCACAGCCGTGAGCAGGAGCTCACCTCGCTGTCAGCCAGCTCGCAAAACCGCTCCCGTCCCAAAAGTCACTCTGCGCGTGTCCTACAAAGGGCACCACCAACTTTTCCTCCGGGTTGTTCACAAGCCAGCGGGCGCTGCAGGGGCAGCCGGGGGCCACCCGGGACCGCCCGCGCTGCGCTGCCGCCGGTGACTCCGCACCCACCGCCGCCAGCCGCTCCCGGCCGGGAGCGCCGGAGTTCGCTCGGCCTCGTTCCCCGCGAGGTCCGGGGGTGCCCGGCGGCCCTGCCACACCGGAAGGCCGAGTAGCCCCAGCGGGGGGCGGGAGGGGGACCGGCAGCTCGGGCCGTCCTGCGCGGGGTCCCGCCCCAGACGCTCACCGAGCCCGGCAGGGCGAAGTCAGCAGCGCACACCGCCGATGACGACTCTCTCCGCGGCTCGGGAGGCGGCCGGGCGCCGAGTGGAGCTCCGCCGGGAGCCCGCAGCCCTCGGGGGCGGCCCCAGCCCGCCCATCGGCCGCGGCCCCCTCCCCTCTCCGCTGCCACTCACCGCCCGCCGCTCCCGGGGCGGGCGCCG
>WBMZ01004480.1:0-36323 GCA_013400975.1 Atrichornis clamosus | reverse complement strand
CCCCAGCACCAAGCCCCGCCCCCAGACCCCTTCTCCCCTCAGGCCACGCCCCCCTCCCGGAGCCGTCGGGGTGCAGGGCGGAGCCTCCGTGCGCGCGCCCGGCGGGGCGGGGCGGGGCCGCGCGCGCGCCTCTCTCACCTGAGCTCAGGTGCTCCCGCGAGCGCGCGCCGCCATCGCGCTCTCCCGGCGGGGAGGGAGGGGGCGGGGCCACCGCTCCGCGCATGCGCCGCACGCCCCCCCCGCCCCTTCCCCTCAGTTTCCCGCCCGCCGCGTCCCCTCCGTTGCCCGGCGACGCGCGCGCTCCCACTGCGCGGCCTCTGATTGGCCGGGGGCGCGGCGGGCGGCCAATCGCGTGGGGCGTAGTTGCGGGGTGGGCGCGAGGCGGGAGCGCGGCCGTGTGTGAGGGACGGGCGGAGCGAGCGAACGGCGGCGCGCGGCGATGTCGGCCCGCGGCAGTTTCGGCGACCCTCAGGTGCCGTGAGGGACCTTCCCTGCGCTGGCACCCTCCGGGCGGCAGGGGAGGGACACGGGGAGTCGGTTCCTGGAGCCCCCGCAGCCGGGCGGGCTCCGCGTGGAGAGAAAGCGGGAGAAATTCTCCTTTTAAGGCTTTCGATCAGCGGGGTTTAAAACCGAGATGGGGATTCAGGAGTTTCTCGCTCGTTTTTCTGTCTCTTAAACCTCTTCAAATCGCATTTTCTATTCGTTTGCTTTTTTAAAAAAAAAATTCGTTTTTTTTTTAAATTTTGGCTTCTTTATCTTTTTGACACAGCTTTTAACCCGTCGCATCCCCTCGAATCCCAAGTATCAGCATATAAAAACCCGTCTTGATACTGGTAAGTGAAATTGTTGTGGGGCAAAAACAATAAACGTGGGTGTAGGATTATATAAAAATATAACTAATGATTTAATTACCTCTGTCCTGAGCTGATTTACCCCAAGCACTGCAGAATTCTCATTCTGCTTATGATTTGTCTCACCACAAGCTTTGCAGCTCTTAAAAATTACAATTTTCTTATAAACCTGAAATTTAAACCAGACCCAGCCCTACAGATTTGTGTGTATTTATATGTATTTATGTCTATTTTTGTACATTAGGTCTATTTATGTATGTTTATCTTGACACACCTCTGTGCATCCCCCTGAAAATTGAGATTAAATGCTGTGTATATAAATAACCACCTGTATAAAGGGTTTTTTTGTGTTAAAACTTGTTTATTTTTTCTACCCTTCCTTTTTAAAGAAGAATTAGGGGTTTAAATATGTTTAAACTGGGTCAGGCTCTGTTGTGGTGGTTCCCATAGAAATTACTGGTCTTGGAATTCCTGTACATGGATTTTTTCTTGCATCTTGTCAAGGATGTGAGCCAAGATAATTATTTGGGGATGTCTTTGGGGTTGTTTTTTTTTGTTGTTAAAACAGCTGAATTTTATGCAGTAACACCAGCCTGTAATATCCTCACCAAAATGTTTGGAAAAGGACAGCAAGTCCTTGGATTTTTTTGTTTAGCTCAACCTTCCTCAAGAGAAAAGAGGAAAACTGTGGCATTTTTATGCCTTGTATTATCATGGTGAAAGAGGATCTACAACAAACAGTAGTTTCCTTCAAAGCAATTATAATTGAAGCCCAAATAGGTCTGTAAAAAACCTCCAATAAATAAATAATTGTAATAAATTGATTTTTTTTCTTTTGTCCCAGGGAACAGTTTGTCAAAATACATGGAGAAATTGGAAGAGATCAAAAGAAGTGAGTACCTGGGGTTAAGCAGGATGGGTTAAAAATGGGTTGGTTTAAAACTCAGAGAGCATCGTGGAGCAGGGAGTGAATCCCAGGAGATTTTGCTTGGAAATCTCCACAGGTTTAATTTAAGAATCCAAGAATCAGGTCAGGGAATCTTCCAGATCCTTCTTTGTGCAGTTTTTGTTATTGGATTGAAAGCAGACAGGAAATTCTCTGGGTTAAGAAATCTGGACTAGACTCACCTGAGAAGAGTCAGACTTCACTTCTGAGACTTTATTTCACTTTTTAGGTGACAATTTGAGCTCTTTTATATTTATATAATTGAAATTTCTATCAAAATACTCCAAGACAGGAAAAACCAAACTCATTCCTTGTGTTTCCATTGACTTCACCAGCACTAAATTCTGCTATTTTGAAGACTTTATGTTGTTCAGGCTAATGAAGGCCTAAATTATTTTTATTTCTCTATTTTCCCACCAAAACCAGGCTTTTAAAGCATTTTTCCTAATAAAGCTGGTGATTTACTAATTTATTTCCAGCTACTGTCCAGATTATTCCCACGTAAGGAGCCAGGAAAGCTCTTCAACCTGAAAGCTGCCTTTACTGAGGTGAAAGAAAAGTTGACTTGAATTGAAACCTCCATTAATGAGGATTAATTAGGATTTGAAATGTTCAGTTTTAGATCTCAGCCCCACTTACTGTGCTCCTCTTGTGAGAGAGAGCACGGATCCCTCACGGGAATTTATTTGTGCAAAATGGGCCTTTGTCACTGGTTTGTTTGTTGGGGTTTGGTTTTTTTTTTTAAAACACTGCAGGTCTTTGGGAGAAAATCAAAAGAGAAATGACCTTGGCTTTCCAAAATGCTCTGTTGACTGAGATTTCAGTGCTGGACACTGCTTTGCCATCTTTTTCTTTTTTTTTTCTTTTTTGTGCTGGAAATCTTGTTTTGTGGCTCAGGTGGGTTTTCAATCTCGCCTGCGAATCTGTTCCGTGGAGTTCTTTTGTTCCCTCCTGCTTCTGGAGGCCAGGAGGAACTTTCTCATTCTCTTCAGGCTGAATAGACACCTTGTGTTCCCAGGGAGTGTAGGAACTTCTCCCCCTTGATTTCTCATGGATAGATGACACCGTTTGGACACGACTTTAAATCCCCAGCACAGGCACCTCTCTGTCTCTTATGTAACGTGAGAGAGCGGGATTTAAATCCATGGAATCAAAAAGAAGAGAGCTGCAACCACGATGATTCATCCTTTGGAGGATTGACTTGAGGACAGGCACCAAGTCTCTTCCTTCTCTCTCTGGTGTTGCTTCCCTCCTCTCCGAAGCCCCGAGGAGCCCATCCTGGAAAACACAATCATTCCAGCAAAACCATGTCAGAAAACTCCAACGGAACTTCCAGGACCAAGCCGGGTACGTCGTGTTGCTTTTGGAGCTGGAAGCAGCACTTCTGAGCTCTCTGTTAACTGCTGGGAAGTCGTTTTGGGTGGCAAAGGCAAGGTTTGGGGCAAAGAGGCTTTTTCTGGGATAAATAATCCTTATTTGAGGTGGGAAGAAACCATCCAGCAGTCGTGTTGTGTGACAGTGGTTCTGCTTTGTGGGCGTTTTTATACATCCAGCATTTCCCAAATTTTGCTGCTTTTATTTGTCCTTCTAAGTGAAGTTTATTCCTTGTTCTTGCCATGGCTCTTTTTGGCCATGGCTGGGCAATTTTAATCACCGAGCAGATGAAATGGGAAATAACGACAGGAGATAATTGGTGCTGATTATTTTTGAGTTAAAGGAGGATTTACCAACCTCAACTTGAGCCTTGAAACCAGGTGGTTTTTCAAGACCCACGAGGGTCATTTTCCAGTTAATTGACATCCTGCAATCCAGTTTCTGCTCCTTCTGTCCTTCAGCTCCATGGTTTGGATGTGTGGTGCACATTGCCGTGCACTGGGATATTTTGGATGGGCTCCTTTTTCCTAGGATAAGTTGTGAGTAGCAAATAGGTGCTTGTTTTGCAGCCTAATCAAAATCATTTAGGGTAGGATGTTGGATTTGGGAACTCTGAATGTGTTGGGGAGAGATCTTGGCTTCCAGCATTCCCATGGCTCCTTCTCTAAACATAACTCGAGAGCTTCCATACGGTAATCCTGCGGGAATTTTTTATGTGGTGTCTTCAGGAATGTGGATGCGAGCCTTTCCCCCTTCTCCCTCATCTTCCCTAAGCTAATGGAGCATTCAGCAGATGGTTTTAGAGGATTTAGAATTGTTTAACTGAGTGGATTTGCTAAAGATCCTGTGCTCCATTGTTATCCCTCTGAGCTGAACAGCTGGAGAGAAACCAGGTCCTTCTCTAGCCCTATAATTCCCAAAGGACAAAGCTTCCATTGCTTCCCATGAGAGGCTATTCCATATCAAGATGTTCCTACTGATACCCATCCTGACTTCTCTCTCCTCCTCCACACATCCTTTTGTTTCACACCAGGAGGTTTCTCCCTTCCTCCTGTTTCTGCCTCTCTGGTATCTGGATGGGATCAGGCTCCCACCTTGTCATCACTTCCTGGGAATCTCTGCTCTGGATCTTTGCCAGCCATTCTGACAGACCTGCTCAGTTTTCTTGCTCCCTAAGCTTTGTCTTGGGGATTAAGGTTCAATTAGTCCAGTTTCTTGTGTCAATTATCCATTAAGACTCGATTAGTCCAGTTTCTTGTGTCAATTATCCATTCCTTGAGAGATCCGTGTCAGCAAGTTGTAGGAATGGGAATTTAATTGCCAGATAAAGCATGAAAACTTGGAATGTTTTAATTGTTAGGATGAAACATGCTTGTTTAGCTTGGTATTTGTGAAGACACAGTGCCCCATGCTCTGGTTCTCCTCTAATTTACACAAATTAAAAATGCAGGTAAATGAATCTTTTGGTTTAAGGGGCTTTGTGACTCCCGTGGGTTCCAGAAAACAGCAGGAAAAAAGGGAATTCTGAACTGCTTCCTTCCCCAGCACCACAGAAAACACAGATTCATACTGGAGTCTAAAATCAACTAAATCTGACCCCCCACTTTAATCATACCTGAACAACAGCTCACTTTATAATTGGTGTTAATTAAAACCTCTCTTTATGACTGGTATTAATTAAAACCTCTCTTTAAAACTGGTATTCCACAAAGACTTCAAGTTTACTGCTCCAGTCTTCCAGCACAAACTCAGTACCCTGAAATCCTGCCTGGATGCAGAAGAGTCCCTGAGAAAAACTGGGATGAAGCCCCTTACCTGGTGCCTACAAAAACTGGGAATTAACTGAAAATTCACCTTGTCCTCTTGTGTTTTGTTTTTGAAGATTACAGATATAAAAAGGACGAGCTGTTTAAAAGGCTGAAGGTGACAACTTTTGCCCAGTTGGTATGTACAGATCCCTCTCTGACCTCCAAAATCTTTTAGGAACAGCATTTTTCCTTGGAATAAAAATTTCTCTGTAATTATTTACCCTTAGTGTGTAATTATTCTATCTTGACTTTTTCCTGCCCTTAATAAAAGCAAATAATTAATTTCCAGACCACATTAATTTTCAGTGGCCAAATACTTTTAGTTACAAATTTAAGGTTGCAGTGACTCCATCTTTGAAATTTATTCCTTATTTTATTTGTTCATTAACTTAAAAGGATCTTCAGGTCTTTTGCAGAAGAAAAGGGCTGTGTAAAATCAATCTGAGCTTTGTGTCAAGTAGTCACAGCCTGGAGCCCTCCCTCACCACAGGTTTAACTGCAGAAGGTGGGCAGGTTGTGATTTCAAAGCTTTCTGTGTATTTTAGTTAAAAATAATGAATCATAATATTCAGAAAGTGAAAAACTGATCAGTAAATAAAGAGCTGGGTGGTGCTGGTTCAAGAAAATGCCTAAAATTAGAAAAAAAACCCAAATTGTCTTCTCAGGAGAGAAGGAAAGGGAAGGTTAAACTTGGAGATGTTGAAGGATGGGGATTCTGCAGACTTGGGGGTTTTTTCCTTGGACTGTTAAAACCAACCCTTGGCTTGAGGCTTGTTTTTCCTTAAACTGATCCCTGCTGTCTTTCCCTGCCCATCAGGACTTGGGCATCAAGGTCTCTTTGTTTTTGTGTCCTGCAGGTTATCCAGGTCGCCTCTCTATCCAATGAAACCATGGAAGTGACAAATGAGGAGCTCCACAAGTTGGAAGGTGACATTTATTGCAGGAACAAAGGGAAAGAGCTGGAGATCACTGCCAGAGGGTGAAGTGGGGCCTACAGGCAGAGCTTGCAGTCTTAAATCAGGAGGAAAATGAAAACTTAACCTGTGGCCTGCAGCAATTCCATGCTGGGAACAGAAACACTCCTAAAACAGAAGGGTTTGGAAGTAGGAAAGGCTTTGTGCTGCCAGATTTATAGTAGTAACAACATAATCCACATCAAGAATTCTGTTTTATTGAGTTCTTCAAATGACTTCTGGAGCCCTTAAAAATCATTTGGCCCTTTATTATTTTTGATACGAGGCTCTGGGTAAATGCTCCTCATTAAGAGGATGAAGATAAGGCTGTCACACTTTCTTCCAAGAATAGAAACTGAGCTTAAAACCTTCTGGTTTACTTCCTGCAGCATTTTAACTCCTCGTGCCCTGCTCTCTTCCCAGATGCTGATGCTGCAGGTGAAGATGCCAAAGTTGCAGCAGGAACAAATGGGAAGGGAAGCCCTGAGGGGACACCCAGTCCAGTTCTGTTCCTAAACAACACAGGAGCTGGGGAATCCCATCGTTCCACCCTGCAGAGGTGCCTCATAATAACACAATTTTCTCCCTGTCTGAGCAGATTATGTTAACCCAGCTACTGATTTTAAATTGCTACTAAGTGGCTTTTGACTGACTTGTCATTAAAGCCTGGCCTTGTAGGTGAGTGAGAGAGGGGGTTGGCAGGTTGTCCTGTGGGAAGGAGTTTGGGATGAACCTGGAACCCAACACTGTTGTCACCTGATGAAGGTCTGACAAGGAAATGTGTCTGTGGGATTCCATTCAGGCCCCTGCGTTCCAAGATCTGTGTTGGGAATCACACAGTGCTCTGGTGAACTCAGTCATGTGCCTTCCTGGTGGGAAACTTTTTGTATGGATATGGAGTGCCAGGACAAGGGGGAATGGCTTCCCACTGCCAGAGGGCACAGATAGATGGGATACTGGGAAGGAATTCCTGGCTGGGAGGGTGGTGAGNAATTCCTGGCTGGGAGGGTGGTGAGGCCCTGGAATAAAATTCCCAGAGAAGCTGTGGCTTCCCCTGGATCCCTGGAAGTGTCCAAGGCGAGGTTGAACGAGGCTTGGAGCAACCTGGGATAGTGGGAGGTGTCCCTGCCATGGCAGGGGATTGGAATGAGATGATCCTTAAGGTCTCTTCCCACCCAACCATTCTGTGATTGTCTCATGACTGAGAATAAATCAAATTCCAAACTCACTGGTCCAGGTCAGGGATACCAGGATGATCCTGGAAGAGGAAGCTTTGTCCCAGCTCTTCCCCAGCCTCGGAGCTGACGAAGAGACACGGAATCATTCGCAGAGCTCCAACCTTAATCTCCTCTTCCCTCTTGCAGTGTGATAAGTGGTGTTGGAGAACTGGATATTGAAAAGGATGCTCCAAAGAAAGAGGACATCCAGGCTAAGGACCTGCCTTATCCCGACTGCCCCTTCCTGCTCCTGGATGTGCGGGACCGAGACGCGTACGAGCAGTGTCACATCGTTGGAGGTGGGGAGCCACAATCCCACACTCACCTGGGCTTGGATACTCCACTCTGGAGCACATTCCCAGTGGATTTTGTCCCCCAAGTGGGACATCATTGGGTTCAGGATGTTCTCAACGCTCATCCAGTACATCCCTCTTTCCTGGAAAGGGTTGAGGGGCCTGAGCTGATGTTAATCCCTTATTCCGTGGGTTTTCCAGGCTGTTGAACCCTGATAGTGGTTGTTGTATCCCAGGCTGTTCATCTCAGCCACTGGATGATTTTTCCTTTTTTTTCTTTCTTTCTCCGCAGCTTATTCCTACCCTATTGCAACGCTGTCTAGAACCATGAATCCATATACAAATAGTATTCTGGAATATGTATCCTTTACATGGAAAGTGCTGGCATGGAAAAAAAGGGAAGGATGTTGGTGGAGGCTCCCAAAACCAGTTGGAGTTTACCCAGGCAAAATTAGGGATCTCAAGGAAAGTGGGATAGGAGGTCTCTTACATTGGCTGGAATTACCTGGTGCAGCTCCACTGCCTCCATCAGATGCTGGATTCTGGTTCCTCAGTGCTCTTGACTCCAGTTGGAGCTGCCTGAATTTGGCATTTCTTGGGATTTTGGCTGCTGGAATGCAATGCCGTACTTGGACACTGCTCTCCTGTTGTTGTTGGAGTGCTGGGCTGCTCCAGGGATACATCCATCAAATCCTTTGGCTTCCTGTCAGCACCTTGATGGGGATTGAGGACAGAAAGAGGATTATTAGGGAGGATTAGGCTGATCATTCCCAGGTTGGTGGTGGTGAGAGGAGGTTGTAAACAAACCTACTGCTGCAATTCCCTGTTAGTATCCAATCTTCAAACAAGACTGGATCCAGTGGGAATTAAGCTGTGTCCTTCCGGTGCCTGTCAAGCCTCCGCCACTGAGAATTCAGCAGGGAAGACATTACTGCAGGATGCTTGCAAGCCAAGTATGGAGTCTTTCCCTCTTTCTTTCTTCCTAAAATGTATCAATGTCCCCTTCAGTTCAGCAGTGATTCCTTAACCATTCCACCTGGCAGAAAAATGCACATGGAAAAATCATCATCGTGTACGACAACGATGAGCGGTTGGCGAGTCAGGCGGCCACCACCATGTGTGAGAGGGGCTTCGAGAACCTCTTCATGTTATCCGGAGGTGGGTGGGGATGGCAGGAGCTTCCCGACACCTCCTGGGGAAAAGGAGAGCAGAGGGCAACTTGTGGGAGCTGGAGATTGGAAAGATCTGGATTATGGAATCATGGGATCGTTTAGGTTGGAAGGAAGCTGAAAGATCAGCCATTCCCAACCCTTCCACTAGACCAGGTTGCTCCAAGTCTCATCCAACCTGGCCTTGCATACTTCAGGGATGGGGCAGCCACAGCTTCTCTGGGAATTCTATTCCACAGCCTCACCACCTTCACAGATGGGAATTCCTTCCCAGTATCCCACCTAACCCTGCCCTCTGGCAGAGAGAGGCCATTCCCTGTGTCCTGTCCCTCCATCCCTTGTCCCAAGTCCCTCTCCAGCTCTCCTGGAGCCCCTTTAGGCCCTGGACGGGGCTCTGAGGTCTCCCTGGATCCTGCCCTTCTCCAGATGAACACCCCCAGCTCTCCCAGCCTGGCTCCAGACAGACTCCAGCCCTTGGAGCATCTTCATGGCCTCCTCTGGACTTGCTCCAGCAGCTCCAGGTCCTTCTGCTGTTGGACCCCAGAGCTGGATTCCATGTGGGGTCTCACCTGAGCAAGGCAGAGGGGCAGAATTCCCTCCTCTCCTGCTGCCCACTTTTCTCCATCCAAACTTGCTGGACGTTCAGCTCCATCAATCCCTTGTGTCTGGTCCCCCCTGATCCCTCACAGCTGGGATAACGGGTGATCTGTGTCTCTGCAGGCCTGAAGGTCCTTGCACAGAAGATCCCAGAGGGATTGATCACTGGCACGCTCCCTCTGTCCTGCCAGGTGGCAACTCCTGCAGGATCTGCCCGAAGGAAAACAACTCCCAGAGTGCCACCCACACGTGCAGAGAATAAATGGAGATTTTCTGCAGATGATCTCCAAAAGTTAAAGTATTACCTCGCTGAGGAGTACGTTCCTTCAGACACTGCCAGTAAGACTCCAGCGCACGATCATGGAATCATGGAATGGTTTGGGTGGGAAGGAACCTTAAAACCCATCCAGTCCCACCCCGTGCCATGGACAGGGACACCTTCCACGGTTGTTCCAAGCCCCATCCAACCTGGCCTTGGACACTTCCAGGGATGGGACATCCACAACCTCTGGGCATCCAGTTTCTTACTTTGGGTTGTTGTTTTCCCACAGGCCGCCTTTCCCGTGGTTTTTCAGGCCATGATTCCAAGCTCTCATCCGTGAGGAGCAGCCCCAGCCTCCACAGCCCCGCTGGCACCGTGGGATCCCTGAGCAGCCGCTCGCACAGCAGGACCAGCATCCAGAACAGGCCGTGGAAATAAATGAGTATCCAGGTTTTGGGAATCCTGAGCAGCGCAGCCCGTTTGTGGTTTTAGGAATCCGCAGGGAAAAGCAGCAGTGGTGTGAATTGGCGGCTCGGGTAAGGCTGGGGAGCTGGAATGATGTTTCCTAGAAGCAGGAATGGCATCACTGAGGTGCAGTTCAGCACAGAGGTGATAGAACTGGTTCTGTAGGGGAGGGAGCAAACTGGTAGTAAAGTCTGTGACCAGTAGGAACTGTTTACAAAGCTTTTAGTCCAAATGAAGGAATTCGTGTCCGTAACATTCCTGAGCCTTGCCCGGAGCCATGAGGGTGAACAGGCCAGAAATTATCTGTGAGCACAAACTTTGGTGTTTTTAGCAGAGATAAAGACATTCAGCAACTTGCCAAAAGTGAGAGAAGGTTCTGGAAGGATTTTTGGTGGGTTTTAAAAAATAAATTATAATAATGAACAGAAGTATTTGTAATAAAGGTGTTTTGGGAATTGCCCAGTGTGGTGCTGTGACAGTTGTTTGCTTGTGGACACTTTGTGAATAGTTGTGTCTTTTCCAAGGTGAGCTGGAGGAGAACTGGAAATTTTATTCCCAGTTACTCCTTTGCCAGAGGTTTTTTTAGGAGCTTCTTTAAGGTTAGGGTGGCTGAAGGGAAATTTGCTGCTGCTGCCTCACCAAGGTCCTCACCTAAAACCCAGCAGGGACCTGGAATCTGGAAGTGAAAAGGGTGAAGGTTTCCTGGAAAATAAGTAGCACAGTTTTCCTCAGATTAGGTGACCTGGGAATCCTCGGATTTTCCCAAGCTGCCTATGGGAAACTTCGGAGATGATCACAGAGGGATCCTGCTCTCCAGTCTTTCCATCTGGCATTGCTGAGCCTGGTCCAACTGTGGTTGTCGTGGTCTTGTGGGGTTTGTGTGTATTTTTGGATTCTGTGGTTTTCCCCCACTTTTTGAAGCAGACAATCTTCAACATACCCCAAAATTCACTGGTGATTTGGGGATAATTCTGGTGAAAGGACAAAGTAGGAGAAATTGCACATAATTTCCAGTTTGGCAGCTTAAGACTCAACATCATTTATCATTTATTGTGTCGCTGAGTCTTAAATCAGACAGTGTTGATTCCAGGACTGGCAGTTTCAGTCTGATAAGGATCCTGCTGCTGTGGGAGTAGATTTTTCCAGCTCCATGAGCTCTTGGAAGTGTTATAGCATTGGCTAAAATCCTGATTTTGCTATCCAGCTATGGGAGACAGATCCAGAATCCCTGGCTGCACGAAAACCTCCTTGTGAAACAGTCGGGAAAAACTGGCCCGAGTTGTTTGGGATCCTCCAAATCCAAGGCATCAAAGGAAGGACTGGATGTACTTTCCCACCATCTTGATGGATTTGTGTGGATTTGGACTCTTGGTGTTGTTTGGAGCAGAGTAAAACTCCACAGGAGCTGAGGTTTAATTGTTTAATTTAATAAAATGTAAATTACAGCATCTGCTTGAGTGATTTCTATTCAGCTTTGAGAGCTGCAGAGAGCGTGGAAAATCTGGGAGTGGGCAGGGGCTCAGCTCCCCATTCCCTAGGGATTGCAGCAGGTGAGAAGGGATCATACAATCTCAGAGTGCTTTAGGTTGGAAAGGACCTTAAAGCCCATGCAGTTCCAACCCCTGGCCACCTCCCACTATCCCAGGGTGTTCCAAGCTCCATCCAACCTGGCCTTGGACACTTCCAGGGATCCAGAAGCAGCCACAGCTTCTCTGGGAAACCTGTGCCAGGGCCTCCCCACCTTCCCAGCCAGGAATTCCTTCCCAATATCCCACCTAACCCTGCCCTCTGGCAGTGGGAAGCCATTCCCTGTGTCCTGTCCCTCCCTCCCTTGTCCCAAGTCCCTCTCCAGCTCTCCTGGAGCCCCAATAAATCCCGCTGACCCCATGTCCCAGAGCCACTCCAGCTGCCCAGTGTCCAACCCAACCAATTCCCTTTCCATACTCTACCAGAGCAGAGGGAAAACAACCACCTTCCTTTTTGTTCCTGCTATTTCCATGCCCTTTCCATGCCCTTTCCACGCACTGTTTGTGTTGGCACACGCAGGAGCACCAACTCCAGCTACGAAAGGGCTTTTCCACACGATTTGGGAAAAAGGGAAAACAACACAAGGCTTTTCTCATCCTTCTTTACATTTATTTATTGCCTTTTCCTCCTCTCCAGCTGCTCCAGCCCTGATCCTGCTCAGTACATGTTGTCCCGGGCGTGCTCCATGATGACCTTCAGCCCCAGCCAGGTCTCCTCCGCAGTGGGAACAATCTGTTTGGCGGGAAGCAGGAATCCATAACGCCCCGTATCCCGCAGCTCGAAGGTGAAGGAATATTTAATCCCCTGGTTGTAGGTCCAGTCGATGGTTCCTCCGCTGGCCCGATCTGAGGGAGGAAACAATGGGAGGGATGCGGAGCCTCAGTCGCTTGGTGTGGGAATTCCACGGGATATTTGTCCGAGCCACGGTGGGAGGGGTGATTTAGGGATTTTGGGGGAGCCACAGCTGCCCCCAGCACTTACAGATGGTGGTGATGATGCTGCCGTATTTGTAGTTGGTGCCGTACAGGGAGGACAGAGCTGCCACTGCCTTGGTGGAAATCTCGTGCTGGGAATACACAGGAGGGAGAAAGATGAGCCAAAAGAAGGGAAAAAAGCCTGTGGGAAACCGCTTTTTCCCTCGTGCCATAGGCAAAAAGGGTGCAAAGCTCATCTGGCAATCTCCAGGGGCTAGCAGAGGAACTGGGGCTTCCTGGATGCAGGATGGAAGTGGCTCCTTGGAACAGGAGAAGAGCAGCTTCACCTCATCCCACCCCCCTCAAACTCCCCACCGGCCTCACCAGTTCCTTCTGGTCCGGCACTGGGGTCTCGGTGTAGCCGTAGGGATAGAGCAGGAGCTGGGAGTAGCTGTGGATGGAGACGAAAGCCTTGATATTCCCGTGGCCCTTCACGAATTCCACGATGGATTTCACCTCGGGCTCCGAGTTGGCGTAGGGTCCGTGGTACGTCTCTGTGCAGGGGTTTGAGCTGGCCCCAGCCTCTGTGGAGAGGATAGTGAAAACACAAAAGTGGGAATCTGGGGGCTTAAAGAGTCCCAAGGGCAAAGGGTCTCTTCCCTTTCCCACCCCTCAACTGTTTGGTGGTGATCAAGGAATGCTCCTGGGGCTCCTCTTGGAGATTTTACAATGACTTTCATTTGCCACTGGGGGACATCAAAGCCCTGGTGGAGCCCAAACCCTCATCTCTGCCACCGAAAGCAAATCCCACCTTTTCCCCAGGGGACATCAATGGGTCTCTGAGCCTGAAACGGCCTTGGAGCCTCCACCTGGAGAGTGGAAATGCCCCAGGTTGAATGGGAGAGCTCTGACCTCCAAAACCTGCGTCCCAGTTGCGGTTGGGGTCCACTCCCACGCAGATGGAGCCCGAGTGCCTGGACCTGGTCTTGCGCCACATGCGATTCTGGAAGGGCAGAGCCACCTCAGCTCCTGTCTGGGACTCCACAGCTCATGGTGGTCCTCTTCCCATCCCATGGAAACATAGGTGAGGAGGCTTTGACCTCTCAGGGATGTGCAGCACCCCAAATCCTGCTTCCCAGCCCCACCCAATGTGGCTGTGGGAACCACGGAGAGGAAATCTGGAGCGGTACCGTGGTCTGGGTGTAGGCAAAGCCATCTGGGTTGGTGACAATCTCCAGGAAGATGTCCATCGTCTCCAGGATGGAGGCCACACCTTCGTTATTGGCATGATCTTGGACAATCTAGAGAAAATGGAAGCTTGGGGCTCCCTGTTCTCTCTGTGGGATCAACCACCTGGATCCCACAGTGCCTGAGGACCGTGTGGCCCTTTGGGAATGTAAATTGTGCCTGGGATGTGCCGGTACCTTCTTGGCAAACCAGACCCCGCTGGCCTGTGTCACCCATTCGCGGGAGTGGATTCCGGTGTCGATCCAGATGGCCGGGCGGTTCGTCCCCCCTGTGCTGAACTGGAAGAGCAGAGAGGTGGGATTGGCTTTGTTCCTGATCCTGCTCCCCGCTCCAGTCACCCCCTGATCCCCAAATCCTCACCTTGAGCACGTAGAGGGGTCGGTTCTCGGTCGAGCGGCCGATCTCCAGCTTGCTCACCAGGTTGGGGTTTTCAGCCACCAGCATGTCCATGAAACTGTAGATCTGGGAAAGAGGGATGTGGGGGCCACTCCCAGCTCAACCCCTGCCTGCCCTTGCTGCACGTAGAGCAACCAAGCTTTGCAAGAGCAGCTTCAGGATGCAATTTTTCCCCCAAAATGCCCCAAATCTTGTGCTTTCCCACCTCGTTCAGGGTGTGATAGGCCTCGTAGTTGAAGGTGTTGGTGCTGAGTGGGAGCTGGCGGCTGCTTCGCAGCATCTCCGTCTGCTCTTCATCCACCAGCGCCTGTGGACACGGGGCAGGATGAGCCTCATTCCCACTGGATGGGATCCCACCTCTCCACCCGCCTCCCTTCTGGCACCACTGACCTGCACATCCTCGATCATGATGGAATAGGAGACTCCACTGGCCTCCAGGTGGGCTTTGACTGGCTGCAGGCTGGGGAAGGGCACGTGGATGTCCACAGGATACCCAAGTCCACGGGGAGCCAGCCAGAAATCCAGCTGGATTGGGAAAAATTGAGATGAGGGGGTTGGATCCTGCCTCGAGCTGCACACCCCCAGCACCGCCCTGTGTTGTTTTTCACCATTTGCTTCCCATCATCCCACATCCAGCCCCATCCCTCCTTTGCTGCATGTCTTGGGGGTGTAAAACAAGGGATGTGGGCTGGGGGTGTTCCCAAAATCCAACCCCACACCCGGTACCTTCAGATGCTCCAGGTCCTGCAGCTCCTGCACCTTCTGCAGCTCCTCATCGCTCTTGGGGACCACGCGCAGCACCTGATGCCTGTGGGGTCAGGGGTGCTGGGGGCTGTGGGACAAGCTCCAGCCCCATTCATCCAACCTCACCCCCACCCCATCCATCCCCCCCATCCCGGGGATTTGCACTGAGCCTTTTCCCTGTGCTCCCTCAGGGCTGATCCAGCTCCTTCTGCCCCAGCCGGTGCCACCGTCCCCATCCCGGCCCCCCTACCCAACAAAGGTCTCGGTGCAGGTGGCCACTGCCACCAGGGCAGCCAGGAGCACGGGGAGCCTCATGGTCAGCCAGGAGCTGGTCTCACATCCCAACAGCACTCTGGAGCCTCTTAAATCCCATCGGGATGGCGGCCCCCGGCCCGGCCCCGCCAGCTGTCCCTTTTCCCAGGGCCGTGGGAAGGCTCTGGCTGCCACCAACCAAGGTCGGGCCTCGCCGTCCCACATCCAGGCACTCCCAGTCCCGGCCAAACCTGTCCCAGGAACCGGCTGGGGCCGTGGTGAGTCACCTGGCAGCAAGGTGACAGGGGAAGTGACAAAATCCCACCGCCCCCAGTGCCGGCTGAGGGGAGGGAAAGGATAAATTTGGAATGAGAAAGCGCAAGATGCAGATTTTCGGTGAGCTGGATACCTAAACCGTGGCCATGGTGGGGAAACTGCTTTAAAATTTGGCCTGGGAAACTGCTTTAAAGTTTGGCCTAGGACAGAGGTCAGAGCAGGTGATGGTTGTCCCAGGAGCCAAAAATAAACAGCAAGTGCCTGGAAGCACCTTGCACCCCGTGATGACCCTAAGGGTGCCCCGTGTCCCTCCTTGCAGCCCCCAGGGAAGGGATGATGGAGCAAAACTGTTCAAAACCTCACAGATTTAGGTTTGCTTGCCCAAAGAAACCCCATCTCCTCCCATGTTGGCTGTTGGCTCCAAAGGATGGGGACTTGTAGAGCCAAAGCCACGAGGGGAAAATAAACACCTGTAGGGCTGGGAGTGCTTTTCCACTCTTTTTTTATGTTTAGCAGGAAAAATTAAGGGTGCCTTAAACCACCGAGTCTCCACGAGATTTTATTGAGATGAGGGGATGCTCTGGGATGCTCTGGGTTCAGTAGGGATGCTCCAGGACATGGACCATGATGTCCAGGAGCGCTGGCCAGGTCTCGGTAGCGGTGGGAACGATCTGGGAGCTGGGCAGGAGAAATCCGTAGCGCCCCGTGTCCCTCAGCTCAAAGGAGAAGGAATATTTCACTCCATTGTCGTAGGCCCAGTCGATGGTGGTGCCTCCTGCCATGTCTGCAGGGAGAGGAGGGGAGATGGGAGCCCATTCTTGCAGGATTTGTTGTGGGATGAGGGAGGAACACTCACAGATGGTGTTGGCGATGCTGCCGTAGGTGTATTTTGTCCCGAACACAGCTGCCAAGTCACTCACGGCCTTTTTAGCCAGTTCATTCTGCAAAAGAACCACCAAAAGTGGCGGGATCTGCTGGGTCAAGACCTTGGAACAGTGGGAATCTAGAGCCTACCATTCTCCATCCCCTCTGCTCTTGGTTTTCCAAAAAACCCTTCATTTTTGATGGCTGAGGTACATCTTACAAACACCCTCCCTCCAAGAACCAGGTGAAGGGTTTCAATATTCCAGTTGTATCCACTCAGAGGAGCAGGGAGGCTCCTGGGATGCTCTGCCTGACTTTTCCAGGTGGTCACAGCCCCGCATTTAGGAGCCATCTCACCATCTCCTGGTGGTCGGGTGCAGGCACCATCCTGTAGCCGTAGGGGAAAAGCAACATCTGGGAATAGCTGTGGATGGAGATGACGGATTTCACGTTCCCGTGGCGGCGGATGAAATCCACAATGGCTCTCACTTCCCTCTCAGAGTGGGCATAAGGACCACGATAGGTCTCGGAGCAGGGATTGCTGCTGGAGCCAGGGCCTGGAGCAGGGAGAGGAGGCACCATCCAGAGAGAATCCCTCGGGAAGGGTTTCCATGCCCAAGGCTTCTCCACTCCAGCAGAAAGTTTTGATGCTTTGAGGCACAAACAGTGCCCAGCATGGGGACCTGGTGGTCCAGCTCTCACCTCCAAACCCAGCATCCCAGTTTCTGTTGGGATCCACACCAACACAGCGGGAACCGGCGTTGATGGACCTGGTCTTGCGCCACATCCGGTTCTAGTAGCACATGGAGAAAAAACTGGAACAGGGATGTGAATCCCAACCCGCTGCCCAAGCATCTCCAGGGATCTCCATTCACAACATGGGGAGGAACATCCCACCCAAATTCCACGGACAGCCGTGGTTGGGGACAGCACTGGGACAGGATCCCCCCACGGTGTCCCCACACTCACAGAGCTGTGGGTGTAGGCAAAGCCATCGGGGTTGGCGACAATCTCGAGGAAGATGTCCATGCTGTCCAGGATGGCCGTGACAGAGGGATCCTGGCCGTATTCCTTGGCGATCTGCACATGGAGAGGAGCAGGACCTGCCTTTGGTGCTCCTCGGAGATGAGGGATGGGACTGAGCAGCACCATGGGGAGGTGCTAGAAGAGAGTTGGGGAAGAATTGGGAGCCACCTCCCCTGATCCCAAGGTCACCTTGTTGGCCGTCCAGATGCCGGTGGCTTGGGTGATCCATTCCCGCGAGTGGATGCCGGTGTCCAGCCAGATGGCCGGGCGGTTGGATCCCCCAGTGCTGAACTGTGCAGAATCCCGGGATCATTTGGGTTGGAAAAGCCTTCCCAGACCATCGAGTCCAACCTGTGCCTGATCCCCAACTCATCACCCGGCCCAGAGCACTGGATGCCACATCCAGGCATTCCTTGGACATGTCCGGGGATGGGATATCCAAACCTCCCTGAGCAGCCCCTTCCAATGCCTGACCACCCTTTCCCAGAAGAAATTCCTCCTGCTGTCCAACTTGACCCTCCCCTGGCACAAATTCTCATCCTGAGGAGAGGGAGGATTTTCAAGGCTGCCCCAGGACCCACCTTCAGCACAAGCAGGGACCTGTTCTCATAGCTCTGCCCGATCCGGATCTTGCTGACGAGTTTGGGATGATCCTCCACCAGGATGTCCATCCAGTCGTAGATCTGAAAGGAGGAGCTGCTGGGTCATGAGGCTCACCCTGGATCTCACCTTTTGGCTTTGAGGGTATCCAGCGCCAGATGTAACTGCAGAGCTTCCCTGGGGAAGATCTGGTGCTCCCCTGGAAACCTGGTGCCTCCCTGGGGAAGACCTTGGTGCTTCCCTCAAGAAGATCTGGTGCTTCCCTGGACATCTGGTGCTTCCCTGGAGAACACCAGGTGTGTGGGCCTCTGTGTGAACAGGGAAAGGCCCATCACAAGGTTTTTTCCAAAACAGGAATGAATGGAGAAGGAAAAAGCTCTGAGATGCCCCCAACACCATCACAGCCCTCACTGGCCACAGACTGGGCTCCAATCATGGGGTGTGACCCCAAAATGAAGCTGAAAATTCCTTCCACAGGGTGGGAGATTCCAGGAGCAGCCACGTTGAATTTGGAAGGTTTCCCAGTTTCCCATCTCAGCTAAAACCTCCACCCAGGAGGAGAAATGTGTCCTGGGGAGGTCTCACCTGTCACCAAGAATGTCACAGCTGTCACCACATGGATGCAACCACAGCATGACCCCACCAGGACAAAGCAAGTGCTCTGCAGACAAAGGTACCTCATCTATGGTGTGGTAGGAGGCGAAATCAAACATCCTGGAGCTTCTCTTTATCCTCTTAGACTTCCTCATGGTTTCCTTTTCCACATCCAATAATTCCTGTAAGAGGCAAAAAACCCCCCATCAAACAGGCTGGAAGGAGCAGTGGGTTGGATTTTTCTTCCATCTCTTGTTTCCAAGTTTTTGGACTTTCTCTCAGGACTGAGCTGCTGGAGCTCATCCCATTCCCGTTGCCTCTGTTACCTGCACATCCTCAATCATGATGCTGTAGGAAAACCTGTTGGAATCCAGGAAGTTTTTGACTGCTTGGAGGCTGGGGAAGGGCACCCGCAGGTCCACGGGGTGGCTGGGGCTGGTGGGGTGACGCCAAAAATCCACCTGGGATGAAGGAATGGAGATGAAAGAGAGGACTCAGCCCCATCCTGTGCTGGGGCTCATCCACTGAGCTCCCCACAAGGGATCCAAAGGGTCTAAAAAGGTTTTTGGACAAATTTTGGGACACAGATGGATATCCAGATAGGGATCTACAGAACCACATTTCAGCCCGAGTTATTTGTGGGCTGCAAATGTTCCTTTGAAGGATGAGGATTTGGGGGGTGTTCCCAGCTCATACAAAACAGGAATACTGAGCTTATATGGTTATAAATTATATGTATCCAAAATGGGAAGGAAAATTGGATGGGATGGCAAGAAAAAGGAGGAAGCTCTGGATTCACCGGGAGATGCTCAAGGCCCCCTCAGAGCTCACCTGCAGCTCTTCCTGCTCCCCCAGCACCCTGAGCAGGGTGATCTGCTCCTCGTTCCTGGCCATGACACGGAGGACCTGGTCCCTGCAGGGAGGCAGAGGGATCACAGGGATGGGATTTGGCACTGGCATGGGCTGGGTGGAGGCTGTGGAAGCTCCACACTGGCTCAGAGGGTTGGAAAACTCATCAATTGTTGGTGTTGAGAGCAAAAACTGCAGGTTCAGAGCAGCCACAATGGGAAAAAAGGCAAGTGCTAGAGGGCCTGAGATGAGCTCTGTTGTTTGATCAGCTCCCAAAATGTTTGGGAATATCTGACTTCAATAAGTTCTATGGATATATTTCCTACCAGAGGTTCTACTTCAGCCTGGCTGGGCTTCCCTAGGGATAGGCACAGCCCTCAGCAGAGGAGGAAACGTTCTCCTCTGGGAGGGAGGGAGGTTTTCCCATCTTGGATCCGTCCTTTACCTCCAACGTCTCCTTCTGGGCAGTGGCCAAAGCCGCTCCCAAAATTGCACACGAAATTCCTTCACCTTTCCCCTTTGGTGCCTGTTGTTCCCTTAACTCCACATTTATCAGTTGAACCACCACAGAGTGATAACAATTTCCATTTGCCCACTCCGTGCCTGGGGGAGTCAGGCAGGCCTTGTATCCTTTTAACTTTTCCGGAATTGTGGAGCAGTCCTGGCATTTCCCGGACAGTCTTGGCTTGCGGCTGCTCCAATCCCTCCCAGCTGTTACCAGCCAATGGATCACTTCCCAGCACTCCCTGGCTGGAGCAGAGTGATGGGATCCTGGATGGATCACTTCAACCACGGCATCAGGAAGGAAGGAAGGTGGGGAGGAAGGTGGGTCAGTCACAGAAGATCCCAAGTGGGAAAGGACCCACAAGGATCATTGATCCAACTCCTGGCCCTGCAAAGACACCCCAGCAATCCCATCCTGTGCCTGGGAGCATTGTCCAAATGCTCCTGGAGCTCTGGCAGCCTTGGGAATGTGCCCATTCCCTGGGAAGCCTGTTCAGTGCCCCACCGCCCTCTGGGAGAAGAACCTTTTCTTGATATCCAACCTAAACCTCCCCCGGCACAGCTCCAGCCCTTCCCTGGAGTCCTGTCCTTGGTCACAAGATCTCCAGTCCTGGCTCCAGTGTCAATCCAGTCAATGGGAAGTCCAGCATCCTGGAGGTACCATTTTATGGATAGGTTTTCCCTCCTCTGAGCACGGGATTTCCACTTTCTATACAAATCATTTCTCTGGCACATTCTGTTCGTTCCAGCCTTTCTGGAAATGGGCCGGAGGCTTCGGTAGTTTTAGGTGGTCCTGATCCCCCCTACATTCCAAGCCCCCTTCTCAGCTTCATTCCCATGCTGTGCTTATCTCCAGGAACCACAACCAGGATATTTGTCCCGGAAGAGTGCTGCCCTCCCTCCACATGGCCCCTTCTCCAGTCACATCTTGTTCTTTCCCACGCTCTGTTTTTACCAACAATCCTTGGCTGTTATTCCCACCAATCCTTGCTTTTTATTCCCAGCAATCCTTGGTTTTCATTTAGCTCCACAGCCATCCAGTCATCAGTGTTTGAGCCATACACGTCATCCTCTTATCTTCTGGGATTCTACACCCTGGAAAAGCTTGGAGTGATGCCCTCAGGGTTTCACATTCCCTAATTTCTACCTGTTGCCTGCTCAAACCTTCAAAAAGCGTGGGGTGAGACAACATCTTTCCTGGTTGGGAAAAAATCCTGTCGGATTTCCCTCCTCTGGGATGTCACCCTTGCGGATGACCCCGAAGGACAGAGGGGGGATGAGCATCTCTCACCCTGCTCCCCATCCCAGCCGTGGAGTCCCAGCACCCCCTGATTCCAGCAGGACTCACCCCACAAAAAGCTGCTCGGTGCTGGCGGCTCCCACGAGGACGAGGAAAACCAGGAGGGTCTCCATGGGGAGTGGATGCAGAGCCACAGCCCCTGAGGATGGAGAGAACCCCCCTACCCAGTGCTGGGGGGACCCTCACGGAGCTCCTCACCAAGGCCACATCCGCCGTCCCCGCGGCGTCGGCAGCAACGAACGGAGCAGGCAGGAAGGACTCCTGAGAGCCCAAATGTTTGCTTTATTTGGCAAAGTCAATACAAGAGCAGCCAAATTAGGGAGGATCTGATAACGTCTTTCTCGGTCCTGGATGTGTGTCCGTGCTCCCAGCACAGGTGTGGGATGGTGGGGACAGTGTGGTCACAGGAGCCCGGAATACACAGGGAAACAACTCCTTGTTTCCATGAATTTCTTTATTACACATTGCTATTAGCAAGTCAATTATAATTATGATTAGTAAAGCATGTGTCATGACAAGCTACTACAATTTACTAGGAGAAAAAGCAAGCATTTAAACATGTACTTATTTATGATTAATTAGTTACATGCATACATAGATCTATATAAAATTTAAAATATATTCTTTAAATTGCTACCGGTGCTGTTCATCAAACCACTCCCAGGAGCGGGGCCAGTTGATGGTGGATGAAATCCCACTTCAAAGAGGGTGGAAGTCACGGAGTCGCACAAGGACGTTCCCCTGGGGTAATGCTCACACAGAGAGAAGGGCTCATTTTTGGGTAGAAAATGAGTTATTTTTATGTTTTCAGGGCGACCAGCAGCTCTGGAGCAGCCGTTGCTGACTGGGGCTATCCCAGGAGGTCGGTTTGTCATAGAGGTGTCTTTGTTCCACAGGTTAAAGCAGAGCCTTTGTTCTGCAGGTTACAGCAGGGCCTTTGTTGGGCCTTATCTGCGATGCCCCTGAGCTCCCACTGCACTTGTCAAGGATGCTCCGTGTTCCTGGGCCGTGTTCCCAGGCTGGCAGGTACCTCCAAGGTCGGTTTTTTAGAGCTGACATCTCCTGTCCGTGTTTTTCCCCATTAAAACCAGGGGATTGTGGTTGCACCGAGAGCAGGATGTGCCATGGCTTTGTGATGCAGAACTGGTGATGTTGGTGAGGTGGTGCCAGGGTCCTCCTTCAGGCAGGATCATGGGGTAGTTGTGGGAAGGGACCACTGGAGGTCTGTATCCAACCTCCTGGATGAAGCACGGTCAGCTCTGGAGACAGACCAGGTCCCTCCTCATTGGATCTTGAAGTTCTCCAAGGATCGAGACTGCACGGCCCCACTGGGCAGTGTCCTGCTGCTTCTCCTGGTGAAAAGCATTCCTTTGTGTCCAGCCTGGCTCTCCCTCATTCCAGCTGATGCCGTTGTCTCTCCCATCACCCTCTGTGGTGAAGAGCTTGGCTCTTTCCCCAGTAATCTCCTTCCTTGGGATGGGAGAGGCCCCTTAGGTCCCCTCACCCCAAAGCTGTATCATCTCCAGCCCATCTCCCTCATCATCCCACCACGGGACACATCCTCCTGTTCCTCTGGCTGGCATCCACTGCTCTTATTCCAGATCCCTTTGAAGTCAGGGATCCAGACCTGGATGAGCTGTTGTCACACCAGGCACTTACAGAGGAGGGGACCTCCAGACCCGGAGGTTGGAATGAGTCCTTCAAAGCCAGGACGATGTCTCAGGCCCACAACCCCGGCCCAAGGCTCCTCAGGCTCTGCAGCTCCTGCTCTGGTGGCAACAACTTGTCCAGCTCCACGAGCCAACTGTGTGCCCTGTCCCTGGGATTTTACCATCAGCATTTTTTAATCACCGGACAGAGGACGGGATTTTGGAAAGCCAGATCAGTTTGGGAAGCAGGTGCCACCGGATAAGGCCGTGAGTGGAGGGGACAGGGACATGTGGGGAGAAACACCTGCCCCACGCACAGATTCGTGATCCAAACCAGCTCCAAATCCAGACCCACAGGGTACTTCCTGCTGCCTCAGCTGCGCCTTCCCCTTTTCCTGCCAACTGCTCCGTGTGCTGAGAGTCCGGAGGGTTTTATCTGACACATCAGCGGTGTTTGCTCTCCTGCCAAGCTCACGGAGGGTGAGTAACTCACCAGCTGCTGGGGGGTCACAAGACACCAAGATAAACCTGTTAGACTCGATAATCACCACAACAGCAGCAGCCACTGCTAATCTCCGATCCTGCTGTGCCTCCTGAGCTCTTTGCTCTTAATTCCCAAGAAATTAGCAGGACGAACAACAGAACCAGGGGCTCCTGAGGGACCGGGTGCTGGATGAGGTGTTCTCCCATCTCCGTCCTCCCTCCAACCACGTCCTCTGGGGAAATGTGGGAGGGAGAAAAGGGGCAGGACAAATATGTGGGAATATACGTTTGAGGGCCAGTGGTCAGTGGCCTGGCAACATCCTGAGGCTCATTAAAGGAAATTAAATTCCTTTAATCAGTTTTATAGCCTGGATTATGCTGATTAACACCAGGCCCTCTGCACCACCCATTCAGCCTGGAGAAGAGAAGGCTCCAGGGAGAGCTCAGAGCCCCTTCCAGGGCCTCAAGGGGCTCCAGGAGAGCTGGAGAGGGACTGGGACAAGGGATGGAGGGACAGGATACAGGGAATGGCTTCCCAGGGCCAGAGGGCAGGGCTAGATGGGATATTGGGAAGGAATTCCTGGCTGGGAGGGTGGGGAGGCCCTGGCATAGGTCCCCCTGAGAAGCTGTGGCTGCTCCTGGATCCCTGGAAGTGTCCAAGGGCAGGTTGGATGGAGCTTGGAGCAACCTGGGATAGAGAAAGCTGGCCCTGCCAATGACAGGGGGTGGCACTGGAGGTATGGGCAGGGAGAATTGTATCCTAAAATCTCCTCAGGAATGTACCACACACAAGGAACAGGACACGCTGTCGGGGAATGCACAGGGGGTTTATTCAGCCATTTTTATCATTTTACAGCTGTCACAACACACCGAGGAAGAGGATTTATGACCTTGTGCTTCAGACAGCTGAGTCCCAGCCCAGCTTTTAGTAGGGCTTGTCTCGCACGTGCTCCATGATTTTCTTCAGGCCCAGCCAGGTCTCCTTGGCAGCTGGGATGATCTGGCTGGCTGGCAGCAGGAAGCCGTAGCGCCCCGTGTCCCGCAGCTCGAAGGCAAAGGAATATTTGATTCCATTGTCATAGCTCCAGTCAATGCTGCCTCCACTGGCTTGGTCTGGAAGAGAGAGGGAGATGAACCAGAGGAGTGAGCAGTGGAATGATGGAGTTCTGTTGTCCTGCTGTTTGTATCTTGAGGGATGAGGTTTTGATGGGAATGCTCAGCTCCGATGTCTGACCAGTGGGGTCACTCTACAGAAGCATCGTGGCTTCCATAGGGACAGCCCTTGTGGGAAGGACAGGGATTGCTGTCCAGGGACAGCCCTAAGAGCTCTGAGTAGCCCAATACTCACAGATGGTGTTGCAAATGGTCCCCACTTGGAAGGTGGTGCCATAGAGGGAGCGGATGGAACTGGCTGCAGCTCTTCCCAAAGATTCCTGGAGAGGAGAAGATGAAGGGCAAATCAGGAAGCAGCCACGCTTCCTGAGATTTATGCTTTAGATTTCACCAGAAATCTCCAGACTGCTTTGCAGGTGATTCACACTGACAGCACTCACAACTCCCACAGTGTTTCTGGGAGGTGCCACTGCAGGTGAATTAACTCCCAACAGGTTCTGTAATTATTCATCCAGTGTTTCCCCTCACTGTCCCATCAAGGGAAGGTACCAGAAAATCCCAAGGCATTTGGAGATCTTCCAATACTCCAGGATCAATTCTGTGCTCACTTCAACAATGTAATGGGGACTGGATGGAAAACAGAGCCGGGTTTTTCGTGGAGTAGGGAATAAGGCAACAAATTGCCACAGGGGAAAACTGAACTTAGGTTTTAGGAAAAAAGAAAATCCCCAGGAGATTAGGGAAACTTTGGGATGAGCTTGAAGAAGCTCTGGAGTTTGTCTTAAGAAATATCAAAACAAATCAAAACAATTGATCAAAACTCAGTTTGATTAAGGCACAGCCCTAAGCCACTCAATCCCAAACTGAAATTGGCTCTGGCTCCTTTCAGCACAGGGTTAGAATAGAGACTCCAGAGGTCTTTTCCATTGGAATTATGCTTAGGAGATCCATATTGCCTCTAAGATATTATTACAGATGTGATGCACCATAAAAGAGGAGGAGAGAGTATGGAAAGAACAGAAGGGCAGCTGGACAGAACAGAAGGAAAAGCCAAGTCCTTATGTCTCACCAGCTCAGCATAGTCTGCTGGCCTGGTGCATTTGTATCCATAGGGATACATCAGGAGCTGGGAATAACTGTGGAGGGTGAGGAAGGCCTTGATGTTTCCATGGTTCTTAATGAAGTCCACAACAGATTTCACTTCCACCTCGGAGTTGGCACTGGGCCCGTGGTAGGAGTCGGAGCAGGGTTTGTTACTGGCTCCAGGACCTGGTGGGGCAAAGAGGGAACAAATCTGTGGGAAGTGGAATTCCTGGAAGGTCAGAGCAGACCCACACACAGCTGGGCTTTCCTAAGGACAGGTGTGCAGCCAAAGCAAGGCCTTAAATGCTGATAAATGCTCAAACAGCAGCGACAGAGCGTGAGTGTTCAAGGGATGTATTTTTAGATGATGCAGCCTGGAACAGGTTGCCCAGAAACATGGCATCTCCAATCCTGGAGGTGTTTAATGGTTGGATGGGGCTTGGAGCAACCTGGGATAGTGGAAGGTGTCCCTGCCCATGGCAGGGGTTGGACTGGATGGGTTTTAAGGTCCCTTCCAACCCAAACCGTTCTGTGATTCCACAGTTCAGTGATTGCTGCCTTCATCTTATGCTCTCGGGCAATTAATCCCCTGTATAAAGGCAACTGCTGGTTCTGCTGGATCCAGAATCCAGGAGCTTTATCCCTACCTCCAAAACCTGCATCCCAGTTCCGGTTTGGATCAACTCCCACACAGACACTGCCGGGAATCTTGGAGCGGGTCTTCCTCCACATGCGGTTCTACAAGAGAAACATTTCATGGCTTCCAAAGGGAGCAAATCTGGGTCCTGGCACTAAAACTGCTCCCCAGGAGCAGCTGCCATCCATGAGAGAATGATCCTAGGCATGATCCCAAGATTAGTTCTGATGGGCTGACTGCCAAAACAGGCCAAGGGTCAAAAACCAAATGTATTTACAAAAATGGGTGTGTTTACTGTGGGTTAGACAAGTAATCAGGATCTTTGTTTGCCAACTCCTTGGTAACTCCTTCTCACAGCGTTAAGAGCTCACTTCCCTTGTATTTATGATTTCCTTGGAAGAGACAGGAATCTCAAGCAGCTCAGACACAGAGCTGACTCACCGAGGTGTGAGTGTACACAAATCCATCGGGGTTGGCCACTGGCAGCAGGAAAATGTCCATCTTGTCCAGCAGGGAGGTGATGGAAGCATCTGTTCCATAGTCAGAGGCAATCTAGGCAGAGACAAGAACCCACCCTGCTTATCAGAGTATTTATTTCCCAAATGTTCATTCCCTCATTGCTGGGTACAGAGGAAAGTCTGGATTTTGGGGCAGGGAAACAAGGAACATCAATTATCTGCTGGCCATAACTGTTCCTCGTTACACCTGGAGTGAATCTGTTTTACTATTTCATTCTGAGGACAGGACGTTGATGGAAGAGCACAACAAAATTTTCCCCTCCTATCCCAGAGAATGGGAGCCAAGGCTGGCACTGAGATTGAGATGGAATAGCCAGGTTGGGAATACTCAGCTGTGCTGCACTGGCAGAGCTCAGGGAGCATTTGGACAACACTCTCAGGCACGGGGTGTGACTCCTGTGCAGGGCCAGGAGTTGGGCTCCATGATCCTTGTGGGTCCCTTCCAGCTCAGCTTATTGTGTGATCCTGTGACCTCTCTGGTGGCTTGGTCATTTCCAGCAGGATTGAAGAGCTCGTTTAGAGGGAGCTGGAGGTTTGGGCTTTTCGTGGAAGGAAATCAACCCCACACATTTCCCTGCATTGGCAGAGCACAGCAGCAAAATAATCTCCATGTCCTTGGTTATTTGTACAACAATTTCACCTGGGCCACTACATTCTGTCCACCTAAACCCAGCTGTTCTAGCAGGGCACTGAGTTTTCCAACTCTTGCTCCAGGCAGCCGCCACATCCTCTCCGGAGTCGGCTGATTTTTGGGAGGTGAAGGATTAGCAGAGTTAACTAAAAACACAGAGGTGGGATATTCTTTCAACTACTCAGAGCCATTCCCAAGCCATCCCAAAGGTGAATCCCTGCTGAAGGAACCTTGTTGGCGATCCACAAGGCGCTCGCTTGGGTGACCCATTCCCGGGAATGGATTCCGGCATCCAGCCAGATGGCAGGACGGTTGTTTCCTCCGGTGCTGAACTGTGAACAAAAACGGGAAGTTTTAAAACTCACTGACACCTTTAAGTCAGGAATATCCCACATGGACTGGGATGCTTTGGGCTGTGTTGTCTGTCATTCATGTCCCCATTATACAGGGATGAAGGGACACATTCCATGATATTTGTCGTACCTTAAGGACGTACATAGGCCGCTTTTCATAGGATTGCCCAATCTGGATCTTTTCCACAAAGCTGTACTCAGATGCAAGATGATCCAGTTCCTTATTAATCTAAAATGAAAAGTCATGAGGACATTAATATCATATTTATGTGTTCTATCATTCCTTCCATAGGATCATGGACTGATTCGGGTTGGAGAGCTCATCCCGTTCCACGATCCCATGTTGCTCCAAGATGTCCAACCTGGCCTTGGGATGGGGAACTCCCAGGGATGGGGAAGCCACAACTTTTCTGGGCAAAAAGTTCTTTATTTTTCCAATTTCAGGATTCCTTTATTTCTCTGTCTCCTTTGAAGGAAGGATTTTGACAGAGTCTGCAGAAGGGTTCACGGAATTTTAATCAACACTGGCTGATTATTCTGACCACAAAATGAATACTGCAAAAAACAAAACCATGTGCCAGAAGAAGCTGGAAGGACATTTTTGATCCTAATATAGGATGTTTAATTGAAGACAGCATAAAAAAAATAGAATATTCTTGCCCTGAGGTACTCACATCATCCAGAGTGTGGTAAGCACCGAAGTCGAAGCTGCTGCTGCGCCTTTGTGCGCTCTCGGCCATATCTTGTTTTTCTTGATCTAAAACAGCCTAAAATAACATTCAAATGGTGAGAAATGTCTGCTTCAGTTGCTAAATAAAAAGAAATGAAAAGGCAGTGAGTGAATGCTGGTTTAGATGCCTTTTTGGGATTGTTGCTCATGAGAAAATGTCAGGCCAGTGCCCAAGTGGGTGACTTTTATCCTAAACTCCTCTCAGCAGAGTTTCCTGAATTAGGAGTAACTTTAGTGTTGGGATTCCCAAATGTCTGAGGCCAAAAGACCACGTGGAATTCCTCAGGGATTATCAGAAGAGCCCCACGGAGCCTATGAGTTTATTGATGTCACTACTCAACGTGGTTTCATAGAACCCCTGAAGCAATCCATGGATTTTCTTTGAGGAATTCATCCACAGCCTACAAAAATAAGGAGAGGATCCCATGGAAAACAGAGCATGGAAGAGTCCATGTTCTGAACGAGGCCGAATTGTGAACCAGTGTTTGTTTCCAAAAGATATAAAAAATAAGTGCCAATGGCATTGCCTACCTGCAGGTCTTCGATCAGGATGGAATACTCAATCCCATGGGATTCCAGGAAGGCTTTGACGGATTGGACTCTACCAGCTGGAATTCGCACATCCACGGGGAGGGCAGGGGCAGAGGGGTTGATCCAGAAATCAAGCTGAAAAGAGAAGGGAAAATGGATTTGGTCTGGGGAAAGCATCCTGCAAACAGCTCTTCCAGAGCTGTGGAAATGTTGATTTCTCCCAAATCCATCGGCTCCTGCAGAAAGGAGCCCTGGAATGCTCCGTTCCTTGTGGTCTCTCCACAACCTTGTATCAGTTCATGTGATAAACTCAGTAAAATAACAAATAGCAAGAGGCTCAAGTCAATTTTTTCACTGACTTCAAGGCCTTGGTCACAAAAACAAGAGGAAATTTTAGTCATCTCTGATGATTATTTTATTATTCTCCCTTTTACTAAATTATTTCAAGAAAAATTCTCTATTCCAGTCTTAGGTAACAAGAAACCCATCGCTTTTATTTCTTCTTTAATCTCTCATTTGGTAGGGCTTTTCTAAGTTTTCATTTCTATACTATCCAAATCATATCTTTAAAGAGAGTGATGTTAAAAATTCTCACCAATGGCAATAAGAACAGGAATAACCTGGATTTTTATAGTGTGTGTTCCTGTTTCAAAACAGTGTAGCCCAACTAATAAATTCCTTCCACAACCCTGAGAGACAAGGACCAAAACATTGCCATTCCCACTTGAAAAACAAGTTTTTCACCACTAAGATTAAGATCTAACAGTTCAAATATGATGTAAACCCAGGAGGAAGAAAACATCAATTCAGGCACTCCTGAACACCCAGCTGGTATTGAACAAACATAAAATTTTAAGAGAGTAAATTTATTTGTGGCAGCTGCCACAGGGTGATAGGAACCTTTTAAATGAGATGCAAATTCATGCCCTGAGCCTTTGTAAATGAGCTGCAAATCCTGCCCCGTGTGAAACATTCCAAAATCCCTCTGTGGCAATAACGCACCTCCAGGTGTTCCAGCGATTCCAAAAGTTGCAACTGCTTCACCTCCTCCTCATTTTTAGTCTTGATTCGGAGAACCTGGTGCCTGCAAGAAATCAATGTCTTCAGAACCAGTCTCAAAAGGGGGTCGGGTGAACTGGTGTGTTACTGGGATCATTAATTGAGTGGTTAATTGCACATTCCCAGCCAACAGGGGCTCCTTTAATCAGCTGACTTGGTGTCACTCAAGAGTTCAACCAACAACCTGCATCTTCATCATAAACAAAACAAAATATGGATGAATTTTAAATCCCAAGGACCACTCCTATATCCATCAGTTACTTTTTGGCAGCAACTTGCAGGAAAAATGATATTCCAGTTGAGTTTGGGAAGGATCCAACGTCTGGGGAACACTTCACGGGAAAGCAAAGCATTCACAGAATATGGGATTTGTGGCACCTTTCTCCAGTCTGGGCAGAGATTGTTGACACACTGCCCTGTGCTGTCAGAAGCTGACACCATCAGAGGGTGACTTGCACCATTCCAGGTGGGATGAATCGCCCTCTGGAAGTACCTCACTCCACCAGTTGGGGTGACTGACTTAACAACTGGGAGCACAGCCCGGATCCATGCTGTCAGCAACAGCAGAATTGGAAAATCCATCTTTTTAAGAGGGAAACGAGGTGAAAAAGGGTCTTGGCACACGAGCTCAGTGATGTGGGTGTTTATTTACAGTGTGGCCTCAGCTGCTGAGAACAGACTGGTTTACACCAGGTTTACACCAGGTTTACACCAGGTTCCTCACGCTGGCCACCTGAAGGATAAAATCTTTTAGCTGAAACAAGTTAAATCAGCACTGAAGGCACTTTTCCACATTAATAACTTTTTATTGGATTCTCCATCACCGTAAGCTTTACTTCAGGGTTGGATTCTGCTGTGAATTAACCACAGCTCCTGGAGGTGGCTGAGGAATGGATTCATGAGAATTCAGGATTCAATTATTAAAACAGCCCCTCCTGGCTTTACAAATCCCTGAGTTTTGGTACATTATTTATATTATTTTTTTAGTCTTAATCCTTAAACCTTCATACACAGATTCCCTCACTGGAACCTAATGCTCACTTACTGCATCTCAGGATTTATCTATTGGGGTTTTTATAATTTTTAATTATAAAGGTGCTCCCATGCTCAGTGAGGCTGTGAGGAAATACCCCGTGGGATAACTTTTGCAATGCAACATAAAGAGAAACCTTTAGAATTTAAAGGTTGGAAATAAAGATTTGAAATACAGAAAGGCAGAAAGAAGAGGAAGAAAGAGAAATAAGAAACTTGGAAAACAAAAGGAAATTTGTGAGCTTTCTGATCCAAAGACAGGTTCTGGTCTTTCAGCTCTGCTTTTGTAGTGAGGTTCAGCTTCTTAAATAGAGACAAAGCCAAAATAAAGCCTTGGATGAACAAGAATTTAGGATCTCAACCCCACAGCTGGACCCTGCT
Organism: Atrichornis clamosus; assembly: GCA_013400975.1. NCBI lineage: Eukaryota > Metazoa > Chordata > Aves > Passeriformes > Menuridae > Atrichornis > Atrichornis clamosus. Next base: position 5,094 of record WBMZ01004480.1, on the reverse strand, counting down.
CCTTAGAAAACCCAAATGAAAGTAAAGAGAGGTTCCTTCAAACACCAGAGCAGCAAAGCAACAAGGTAAGTCAGCCACAAAAACCAAAAAATGTGCCCCAAGCAGATTTGGTAAAGCTGAGATAATGAAAAACAACAACTGGATCACAGCTTTAAATGAAAAGTTTTCCCCAAGAGTGGAACTCACCCAAAGAAGGTTTCCAGGCACAGGGAAGCCCCGATGAGGGCACTGAAGATAAAAATCAGCTTCATGTTTGATGGAAGTTCAGCTCGGCCTGGCAAAGGTGAATTTATACAGGGCTTTATTTTGCAGATAAAACATATCCGATAGAACCAATCACTCCATGTGATCAAGTTCTCACATTTATCAGAGCCTTCAAGGTAACCAGCAGACAGGAGGCTGATTTCACCTCCAAAAAAATATTTTCCACTGACACATCCAAACCAGGGAGGGGAGGAGTCAGTCCCAAAGCTCTGACCACAGAAATGTGTGTCCTCTCACGTGGTGTGCAAGGCACAGAAAAACAGAGTCCAACTGAACTCATCCCAGCTCCCGCTGGGGGTGAGGAGCTCTGCCAGCCAACTCCTGGTCCCGGGGATTTCTCCCATGGATTTCTCATTGCCCATTCCTTGTTCCAAAGGTGCCCAGGTATCGGAGTAGTTGTCCACGTGGGAGGGCAGCCTTCTGGCTGAGCTTTGGGAGCAACTTCCCATGCCTTTGGTCGTGGGAACACCCAGCTGTGGCTGTCCCAGAATGACAGGTAGGGCCAGAGGGCTGTTGGATAAACTTTTTGTTTGTCCAATTAAAAATATTACTGAGGAGCAGCCAGGAGCTGACCCTGCTGTCACACCTGGGGTTCCTGGGAACACAGGACAGACAGGAGATGGTTCAGCAGCTCAATCCACCTCAGGAGAACGAGGAAAGGAATTCCCTGACCATTTCCAAAGGAAGGTTTTAATAAAGATCTCACCTGTGTCACTCTCAGCATTTGTCAGCACCTCCCTGAGGAGTCTCCTCTCACCTCCACTCCACAGCCAGGGTGTCCTGTCATGTGTTCCCTGTTCCAAGCAAGCCTTTTGTCTCATTTTTTTGGGAACAAAGGGAGCCCCAGGCAGGGATTTGTCCCGTTTTGACCTGTAGGAATTACTCATCTTGCAACTGCTGTGTCTTGGGGGCACAAGGAGAACATGCTCTGCTCAAAGTCCTCTGCTCTTTGTGGTTTAACCAAACCCAGTCCTAGGGAAAAAAGATCTCCACTCTCCCAAATTAAATAACAAAGATTTATCCCAAGATACAGGAACTATCATGGGAATTTCATGGAACAACAGCAATTCTGGTGGAAGTCAAATCTCACCTGTAGCTTACACCTTCAATATTTCGTAAGGAATCAGCAGACTGTCCACACCACCTCCCGTGGAGTCGCTCTTTGAAAACAGGAAGGAGGGATTTAATCTAGGGCAAAATTAGAGCTTGTTTCATTACTCATGCTACATCCCACATGGATTTAAAGGCTGCCAAGAGATCCCGCCAAACATGACATCAGGATCCAAAGTATCCCAACAAGCTCCAAGTGCCCTGATCAGCATCGTCTGGGAGCTCCACCCACTGCATTTCAGGAGCTGCATCTCAATCCAAACCTTTGATCCACTCCTCATCTCCCTGAAGAGGCCATGGAGATGCTCCGAGGGCTGGAGCCAGGCTGGGAGAGCTGGGAATGCCCAGCCTGGAGAAGAGAAGGCTCCAGGGAGACCTCAGAGGCTCTTCCAGACCCTAAAGGGGCTCCAGGAGAGCTGGAGTGAAACTTGGGATGAGGGATGGAGGGACAGGACACAGGGAATGGCTTCAAATGGAAAGAGAATAGGTTTAGATGGGATATTGGGAAGGAATTCCTGGCTGTGAGGGTGGTGAGAGGCTGGAATAGAACTCCCAAAGAAGCTGTGGCTGCCCCATCCCTGGAAGTGTTCAAGGCCAGGTTGGAAGGGTTGGAACCGAATCTTTAAGGTCCCTCCCAACCCAACCATTCTGGGATTCTCAGAGGCTGGAAACATCTTCTGTGTTGATCCCAGGGTCCAAAAAGGGAGCAGCAGGAAGGCAAAGGGGACAGCAAGGCAGCTGGGGGTAGGGACCTCACCACAAGCAGCAGAGCCCCACAGGACCCAAAGAAGAGGAGCAGAGCAGCTCTGGTGCCACTGACCAGGACCAGGCCTCAGATACATCACAGGGCAGGTCCACAGCCTGGATGTCGACAACTACCAGCCCTGTGAAGCCCCTGCAGCTCGAACAAGGCCCAGAATAAATGGCCTCAGCTTAAACGCAGCTCCCAGAGCACGGCGTGGAGGGGGAGGGTGTGTGGGTGAACCTGGCCAGGGCAATGAGGGCCCTCACCCCAACGTGGGCAGGGTGGGACGTCCTCTCCACACAGCCCTGCGGAGTCATGAAGTGAGTCAGGAACACCCCGGTGAGATGTGAAGTGAAAGGTTAATCAATCTCATCCATCCAAATTGTTTCATTGCCTAAAACTGCTGGTCTGAGACAAATTTTCCCTGTGCTGTCACTGAGAGAGGCCAGAATGAATACAAACCTCCCCCCCCACCAACCAAAAAGGAGTCAAAAATCACTAAATTTCAGTGGAGTCAATCCATTTTTGTAAAATCCAGACCCTCTGTTGTTGCCCCATCTCAAATCTTGCAGCAAGATCCAGTGTTGTAGCCTCTCCTGTCATAGTTAGGAAAGAAATCCCAGAAACGTTTCACTTTTGGATAGAAATATTTCTTTTCCCATCTTCTCGAGTTAGACCTGTCACACTGACATAGCAAAGGGCTTCACTGGCAACTCACCTCCTGGATAATCAAAGTTAATTGGCTATAATGCCAATTTATTTTGGATTACTGATGAGAGAACTATTATTTCTCTAAATAATGTATTGCTTCCATATTCTTAATCCGCCTTGGAAATGCCCTGGATAAAGAATGAGTAGGGATTCCAGTATGTGGTTTATCACTTGTACATTTAGAATTCATTTTAGAAGCAGAATCCTCATTTTTGATGTCTCTGGAAAATCTGCAGCCTTGCGTCAGTGTCAAAACCCTGGCTGCAATGGAGCTACTTCTTTTCAACTCAGTTTTCCTTAAATGAGGAAATCAAGACCTTCAAATTTTCAGGGTTGTCCTCAGAGAAATCCATTGGATCAACGCTGAGGGTTTGCATTTCGGGACAGCGACCACATGGATAAATTGTAACTGGTAACAAGAAGTAGGGAATGGGAATGGTCTGGGAGAGATCCAAAGTTACCTATACCTGGAGATTAAAGACCAGTTCTCACAGTGACACCATTCCATGGGATAATTATAAATAATAACAACTTCTGAGGGTGTGAAAGTCTTTTAGGCAGGGAAGGTTTGTGCAAGGCCCACAAAAACCTTCTGCTGAGGGCCAGTGGAAAACTTGGAATTCAGTAATATTGTACTTGAATAATCAAAATTCCAGCACAGGAGCAGCACAGGATTTTTCCTTTGATCCCCCCCAAGCCTTGTGGCACAGGTTTCCCAGAGAAGCTGTGGCTGCCCCTGGATCCCTGGAAGTGTCCAAGGCCAGGTTGGACAGGACTTGGAGCACCCTGGGATAGTGGGAGGTGTCCCTGCCCAAGGGAGGTGTGAGACTGGATGGGCTTTAAGATCCTTCACACCCAAACCATTCCATGATTCTGTGATTTTTATACACATTCCACCAGCCTGTGCACTTGGACAACTTGGAATTTATCGTATTTGCACAAATTGGAAGCAGAGTGGGAAAGAACTAAGAAATAAACTGGATATCCTGTCCAACAGGATCTTTATGCCAGTTAATCCCAGCAGGATACACTGATTTAACATGGAATATACACAACCCTTTCCATTTACAGCATTTCAGAGCAGAAATATGAGGTTACATCTGTACACAAACGTGAGGTTGTGCTTCTACAGAAATATGAAATTCTCTTGTACAGAAACTTGTAGCTGTGCTTCTACAGAAATAAGAAGTTACACCTGTACAGAACTTCGACGTTGTGCAGGTGTTGGAAATGATACAAACTTCTTAACTAATTTTTAAGTAGTTGTTTTCATGATTTGTGAGCAGCACCAAATTTTAGCCAGCACTAAGGAAGTTTATTCACAGATCCTCATTGTTACTTTGATCATTAAATCATCGATTAAGTTTGTTTAAACTAACCCTGACAAGCTTCAATGAACAGACCCAAATAATTTGAAAATTGGGCATCTGGGATCTTAAATTTATGGCACTTCAAGCACGTTGGAGTAACAAGAAAATACAGAGGAAATTAAGGCCTGAAAAGTTGGAGACTCCACATCTGAGAAAAAGACAACAAAATAACTAAAGAATGTGGGCCAGATCAGCATAAAGAGCAAGAATTAAATTAGAAATTAATAAAAGAGGATTATGCAACTTAAAACCAATCAACATTAATTTGTTTGTTAAAATGTATAAATAAGTGAAAAAGCTTCGTATTGGGGTTCATATGGAGGCCTGAACTTTGTCAACCCCAAACAAAAACCTCGGCCAAGAATAAAGCAACGCCTGACTCGATAACATTAAAAAGACAATGCTAGGGAGCCTTATTTACCCCAACTTTTTCAGTGACATTTGTACAGAAATACGAAGCTGTACTTGCACAGAAATGTGAAATTACAGTTGCACAGCACACGGACCCAAAACCCCTTAAAATTTTACCTGCTGACTGTGGCAACGTGTTGCTTTGACAGACATGACTGTGTGTAATTAATTCATTTAGCTATAAAAACAATTCGGCCCAAGAACCACAGCGCGCAATGCCTCTCTGTGAGGGACCCCTTCGCTCCCCCCAACATGGCGCCTCCCTCGCGCCCTTCCCGCCAAAACCGGCCCGCGAGGGCCCCCTTGCCCCGCCCCCTCCGGCGCTGCCGGTGACGCGGCGCGAGCGCCCGCGCAGGCGCAGAGAGCGCGAGGCCGCGGCGGCCTGAGGGGAGCGGAGACCCCCGGCGGGAAAGGGGGAAAATCTGCCCGGCCTGAGGTGAGAGCGGGCAGAGAGAGACGTGAGGTGTGGGGAGGGGGATCGGA
>WBMZ01004479.1:0-31805 GCA_013400975.1 Atrichornis clamosus | reverse complement strand
AAAAAAAAAAAAAGTAATATGTGTGTGTGTGATTGAGATTGAGGAGGGATCGGGGCGGAATGTGGGAGCTGTTACTGGGGGAAGGAGCCAAGCGGCGCGGAGCAGCCGGCGGCCCGCAGACACTCCGGGTGCCCGGCCGCGCCGAAATGGGCGCCGGGGAAGGGAAGGGAAGGAAGGGAGGGAAGGAAGGAGGAAGGGAAGCAGCGGAGCCGGGAGGCGAGGCCAGGCGAGGAGGAGCGGGCCGGCCCGGCCACACAACCCCAGCGCGGGGGTCGGGGAGGGGGACCCGCTCCCTGACCCCTTCCCTGCCGCCCGCCCGCCCTTCCCCGCCGCGCCCGGCAGTGCGGGAGGGGAGGCGGCTGCGGGGAAAGGGAGGGAAGGGAAGGGAAGGGGAGGCCGCCCGGGCACGGCAGGCCCCGGGCCGCGGAGCTTTTCTAGGAAAGCCATTAAACTGCGCTGCCAACAGCGCTTATGTAAATGCAGGATGTAACATGGTGGTTTTGCCTCTCTCCTCGCAGCCCGTCGCGGTTGGCGATGGCACCTGGCACCGGGATCCGGCCCCGCGCGGGCGCTCCGTTACCGCCTCTGCCCTCTCCTTTCATTTAATGAAAGTAATCCTCCGCACCAATAATGTAGTGTCCTACCTGGGTGCTGCTCATTTGTAGAATTGAAATGCTGTTTGTCATCTATATGGCTGCATTGTTTGTTTTTGAAAGCGAGCTTTGTTAATCAAAACCACATTCGTCAGCAGGCAGCCCTTTCCATCTTAAAATGGTTTTGCAACAGCGTTTCACACTCTTGGGCGATGGTCCAGCACTCTCATGTCCGGACACTGGCACCCGTGCGGAGTCCCAGTGACCACAAACCATGCACGGATGCGATGGCAACATCCGATGTTATCCCTGCTCATTCCAAGGGCTCGCCACCCACCCCAGCCCAGCTCTGGTGCTGCCCAAACACGGTGTCCACATCACCACTCCAGAACTCGATTTCACTTCAGCTGGCAGTGGATAAAGGCATGGCCATGAAAGTCATGGTTCTTTCTTTTTTCTTTTTTTTTCTTTCTTTTCTGTTTTTTTTTTTTGTGAATAGAGCTTGGCATTGCTGGAGAATTATGCTAGTCCTAAGGCAGCTAAGCAGTTCTGGAGTTATGGGTGGATTTCACTTTCAGTCTAACGCCTGGGACATACCGTTGGCTGATTTTGCCTATCTGAGCATCATCTCACAAGGAGATGAGACCCGTCAACTCCACAAAACCTTGGATGGGTGGCTCTCTAGGTGTAGGATCCCCTCAACAGTGCTTATTTTCTTCAGGGTCAAGCCCATGCATTTTTCCTTCCTTTATGAAGAAAAAGATTTAAATACTTGGGGAAAACAGATTTTTTTTTTTTTTAAATTATTTAATTCTGAGAAAACTCTGGACCTTCAGAAGCCAGAGTTATAGGAAAAAACCAAAATCTCTCTAGAAAGCCAGGAAGCATATTTGTAATTGCAAATCACTTGGTGTCCAACCTTTACTTCTGTAATGACTTTGATGGCCCAAGAGGGCAACTTTTTCTTCTCAGTACTGGGGTGTGGTTTGTCTTCTTTAGGTATGTAAAGACGGAATAATTTGGAAGACTACATTCAGTCCAATAACAAAATTTGCTGAAAGTTAGGAAATTTAGAAGGGGGGAAAGAGGTGGCAAGGGACTCATTAACATGTTCCTGCATTATAAAGTTAGATCTGTTCAGGCTTCTAAAGGAGTTTGACCTCTTGATACTCTGGTTTGTTTCCCAGGTGAAAGAAGATAAGCAGTAACAGTGTGTGGAGGAAGGGGAATGGGAATCTGCACATAGCCTAAGGCAAGAGGAAAGGGAGCTCTTCTAGGGGACTGGGGGACACCAGGGGCCTAAAGAAGGACACGTGAGAAGTCTGTGAAATGGGAGTGAGAGGTGTGAGGTTCAGAAGGCTTGTGTGAGAAACGGGGGAGGGAGAACCCCTGAAGAGTGCGTTGTTTGGCCCTCAGGAACTACAGACACTGTCTTCCCATCCATCTGCTGAGCAGCAACAGCGTGCTGAACTGAAGTAATTTTGGCTGAAAGTTTCCGTGGTCTGGTGTTCTCCAAATGTTCGGTCACAGCTCTGGGGTGCCAGGCTCTCATTTTTAACACGATGACGTCCTCAACTGGGCGATTACCCGAGGAGACGTTCTGCTCTGCAGGATCTACGCAGTGCATTCTGGCAGGTTTGTGCTTTATTAGTTGTCCCCATCCATTTTGTTCTGGTTTCTCTTCTTTCACAAAGGCAAACGCCCCACAGGACTGCACAAAGGCCTCTTACCCCGCGTGGTGAGCTTTAGACCTTGCAGTTCTCTTGCCCAAGTGTGCAGCTGGGCTCAGAGCTACAGGGGACACTTCCAGAGCGCATGGGAAGGAGTTTCTCTCTCTCAGAGGTTTCCAAGAACAGATGTTGGGTAACGGGGCAGTTGAGCAGGTTGTGGTTTACAGTGGATTGCTCGGTGAGCGAGCGAGCTTAGGGAGTTGGCTTTGCCTGCTGGGAGAGCCGCTTCTAAACAGTAACTCTTGCTACGTTTCCTTTCCCAAAGTAGTGAGAAGGGTGGGACAAACCCCTAACCTTCAGGTGTACGACCATTTTTTTTTTTAGGCGTTGGTTCTGTGTTGGAATAAAAGTGCTCTTCCAAAGTGCTCTTCCAAAGTGCTTCAGTGACACGGCTGCTCACCATCCGTGGCTCCGTCATCCCAACGACTGGAAAGCCTCCTCACACCCAAATTTTTAAGACACATCCTTAAAATAGTTGGAATGACTTGTAAAAGGGAGTGCTCGGCCTACCAAGCACATATAAGCAAATATTTGCAATAACTGGCCCAGTGTTTGCATAGCACCAAGCACACTGCCTGGGCTCCATAAATAATAATACTTGGCACTTGCAGAGTGGTTTCCATTTTCAAAGCACTTTAGTCATAACCCTTGACACCTATACGGCCTTTTACATCTTTACAAGAATTAATTAATCCTCACAATGCCCTGTGAGGTAGGTATGCAGTGCAATAATAACAATAACAACAATTAATAATTCATGCATTCTACTCAAAAATCACTTCAGGGATTAAAATGCATCTGTAATACTTGGGGTTTATTAACATTTTCCAGCAAATAATAAAACCCATGGTATTGTGTTAAATCTATATTATATCCATCCGTAAATCTTCTGCAGATTGGAGCGAGACTGAAGGCACAGCGAGGCACCAGTGCATCAGCAGGAAGCGGATGACTGACTCCAGAAAAGTTCAAGCCCAGTCCACACGCAATCCAGGTGCCAGAATGGGGCTCACCACGCACGGCAGTGCGTAAATAAACACCAGCGAACCAGGAAGGCTCTTTGTTCATTTTTAGCTCTTGTTTGTGCAGGGGCTCCCCCAGCCTGGGCATGCGTGACCCCATCCTGCACAAACACAGCGCCAGGGAAGTGCAGGCGCTTACTGGGTGAGAAAGGGCAGTGACTCAGCACCGGGGAGGGCAGGGAGGAGCCTGGACAGCACCAGGCAAACACTTTCCCTCGACACTTTCCCTCGTAAAAATTACCATAGTGCCTTTGATATGCAGGCAAGCCCCAGTTAAACCTGATATTTAAACCAGCGGGGCTTAAAGCCTGTTGACTTAAACAGGAGAACCATCAGGCTCCCACAGGGGAGCTCCAGGCTTGCCGGGGAGGAGGAAGGACCAGGCTCCCCACGTGGACGGATCCCCCACAAAGATGTATTTGTCAGTTTGCATCCCAAAGTGGATTAACGTAAGCCATGAGGGCCCTTTAATCCTGATGAACAGGTACACCCACACCCTACAATTCCACCATGATTTCCCCGTGACTCCCTGGTGACGGCAAGCCCTGAATGAGAAGCACTGAACAGTTAAGGCTGGTGGCCTTCATACTCTAAATTTTTTTTTTCCTTAATTTGAAGGAGGTATCAACTTAAAAAAAAAACAACCACAAAAACCCCCATCTAAATTATTTGTCTTTGTGTTGTGCATACTGAGAAAGGAAATGGAAGTTCACCAGTTTGAAGGTACTGGTTTTATTCTTGTTGAGGCTGCTGACAATGACTCTTTGCAGGAGAGGACGTGCTGGAAAAGGGCTTTTTTCTCAGTAGGGAGCATCTTCTTAGCGTAAATTCATCAGCAATTGATCAGTGGACATATATGGTAAAAAATGTCCAACACTGGTGAATAACACACCGGTACCACTAGTTTTATCAGTTGCTTTAAAGCACACACACACACAGATAACCTTGTAGATCCCCATAAGGCAGGGAGGAGTCAATCCCAAAGCAGTCAGCTCAGTGATATGCTTGCTAGATCGATCTGGGAGGCTTCTGCTTCCCAGAATTAACAGCAAGAGCAGAGGGACAGCATGACCAGGCGAATAGTCCCTCATTCATAGGCAGTTGATGAGCTGTGTGGTCCCAAGCCATGAAGTGGCTCTTTCAGAAGTTGCAGGACACAAGTTATGCCGCTCAGAGCACGTTGAGCTCTAACTTGGTGTTAGGGCATGAGCTGGTCAGCACCTGCCTGTTGCACAGAGCTTTTGCAGGACACAACTGCTCACCTTGGCCCCTTGCACAGGGGCAATTTCACGTTGCTATTTTTTTTTTTTTTAAATCTACCACAGGCCCCCAAAAAATAGCACAGCCAACAGATGACTAAGGTCAGAACTGCTGCAGGATGGGGATGCTTACCAAACAGAGTCTGGCGTCACTGTTTTGTTGCTGCTGACCTCCCACCCAGAGGCCCATCGCTCCCTGAAGGCTTTAAGAGGGACACAAATGCGTGTGTGAACGTGTCACACCAAGGAGAGCTTCCAAATCTGTGCCAGAGGAATGGATTCTTACAAGAAGAGTGAGAGAGAGAAGAGATGCCCACTGCCTGAGCCCCTTCAAGCTCCCTGCACCAGATTCCTGCACCTTGGCTTCCATAAGGGCATGTTGTCCCTTTTGTTTTTTTGGAGAGGAAAACCGGTGGGATTGTTTCTGCAGTCCCAGGGCCTCCCTGCCCACTGAGGGCTGTTGTTTAGGGCAGGGTATGTCCCTGTCCCCCTGGCCTCCCACTGTGGTTCCTGGAACACGAGGGAGGACTGAATAAAAGCTGAATATCATCCCTTGCTATCCAGAATCCGGCCCCAGGAGGTTGGTGGATGTTTCACACAAGAAGAGGAGAAAAATGAGCGAACACCATGGAAAGATGCTGATACAGACCTCACTCTGGAAAGTGACACAGACTGACCTCAGCAGGTTTAGTTATTGCAGGTGCAGCGCTGTAACTTCAGTGTGAAGTGGAGTTGTTACAGGCATAGGAACAAATTTATGTTTTGGCTTTAATCATTTGCTAAGGATTGGATTTTTTTTTTTTTTTTGGCATATGTAAATATCCACATTTCTAAAGATGGAAAGAAAATGTTACTTCTCAAGCAGAAACACTGAAGAGGCCCCTGTTAACTCCAAGGTTGTGGCAAAGCTCTTTCACAGCAGGCTTGAGATTCAGATGTTACATCCTACAGTGGCTGAGCAAATCCAAACTTGTTTTATTTTAACACGGTTACGAAAAAGGGTGTGTCCCACTGCTCTCGCACATCTCTGAAGTTTCAAGCAAGATGTATCTGGCCCTCGTAGGAGATCAAACAGATTATCTCGCAGGGCCAGGATGTGGTTGCAAAAAATTCAGTCTTGTAAGCGTCATAGTGATTCATAATGTAATCTACGTTACTTGGTGTAATTACTGCAGAGTAAATAAAGGCACAAGTACAAAAGGTATAATATTTATTATTTACCTTGATTTCTCTCACATAATATTTTAATATTTCCTGTCAGTCCAAGAATCCAGCCAGCCTGAAGAAGATTTCTCTTTCTTGCCCATACTTAAACACTGGTTTTCTTTCATTGTACCAACATCATTCTGTTTTTTATGTGAGGAGAGGACAGAGCCAGGACTGATTCGCTCCCTAATCAGAGTCCTGAAAGACTCTTCATGTGGCCTTCAGCAAGCTGTTTATTATCAGGGCATGAGCTTCCATCCATAAAAAGAGAGGACTAGCACAGCTACTAATGGTGATTATATTATTGTTAACACATAATTATCTATCTCACAAGAAAAATGGGAGGGTAAATTAGTGTTTATGAAGTATTTTAAAGATTATGATAATATTATTTATGTGAGGGCTATACTTCATGTCTTGAGGACAGCAGTTGTTGAAAACCACCTTCTAATTAGGTTTTGCTAATGATGGTGTCAAAAAGGTGTAGAAAAAAAATATCAATAGGTACACTCGAAAGCCCCGGTTTTTATTTCTTATATTATTTGCATCAGTTGCTTTCCTGTAGACAGGTATGCAATATCCACTTACACGAATGTAAAACATTGTTTTCTAGCATATTAAGCATAAAATGGGTGACGTAGGTGGCAGTGCCAAAGCACACCCTGCAGTGTGTTATTAGACAACTTGCTCCAGTGATTAAAGCTCTTGAAGTCAATAGAGGTTTTGTAGTTGTTGGGTTGTTTTTGTTTCCCCACCCCGCTGGGCAAGGATTTCATCCTGGATCTCCAGCCTTGTCTTTCACTGCACATCACTGATGTGCTTAACACTCAATTAAAGCACACCCAGGGTTTATTCCCTTCAATCCCTTAGAGAGAGGGTGACTGCAGGTACTCAGAGGGAACCCACCGCAGCACAAGTCCAGCCAGAAGGATGACTTCACCGGGGCCTCCCGTATTTCCCCTTTTTTTAGTCAATTATCTACATTTCGTTGAGCATCCACTTCTTTCAGTTTTATTCTTGAGGGCTTCTGATAAGGTATCGACCTTCCCCGAGCAGGCTGTAATCTTCACCCCCTCACGACGGCACTGACTGTGGCTGGCTGCAGTAGATTAAGCACCATATTTCCACAAAACAGTTCCAATACGAGAGCAAATTTTATGAGCTGTGCGAGCATCCTGTGTAACGTTTCCAGCAGGTACATAAAACACTTCAGGGTATATACAGAGAGATTTGACTGGGTAGAGCAGTGCTTCAGGAATAGCTCTCAATCCTTCACGGTGCTCGATGTGTGCCATAACATGAGACCAAAAAACACACACACACACACACACACACAAAAAAACTGGGCAGAAAAAAACCCTAAATCTCACAGTGGAAGAATGAAGTGAGAACTATTTCCTCAGCTGAGCCAATATTTCCTACAACACGGCTTTCTGTGAGTCAGCCTTTTTGTGCCACAGAACTTAAAATAGCAAAAGTGAGATAACAGTAGGCTTGTTGGAAATAGAAATTTTCAAGGGATACAAAAAAAAACACACAGAAAAACCGACTTTGGGATCTAGAGAGTGGTGATGAGCATGGCGGTGATCTGCTGGTAATAGATTACTGTAACAATATATGAAATAATCCTAAAAAAAGAGACATTTATCTGAGATTGTAAAACATGGAGAATCCCATGTATGCGGGAAGCCCACCACAGGAATTTCAGCCACTCCCCAGTCCTCCTGCAGCACTGAGGGCAGAGAGCACAGCCCTCTGACTCCTCTCTTTCTCCCTCTTTGATACGCAGAAGTGGTTTCATCCCAACCCCAGCACCTCCTTTAATTTTGGTTACACTCCTGAGAAGCCCTGGGCCAGCAGAGAGGAACCTCAGGCAAATTCCACACTGATTTCACATGGTTCAGGACGTGACTTAATAAATATAAATAGAGGAGGAGAGAGTCTCGAGGCAGAGTGAAGCAGCAGGTGGGCTAGCAATTATGCACACTTGTTGGCCACGTACCCATCAGTGGTTCTTCAAGGGCTGTACCTTCCAGAAACGAGTTTAAAGCCCGGATGAAATGCATCTCCCACCAAACCCATCAGCTTCCCTGCTTGCATACATGATGTGCAGGGCACCCACACAGGAGAGCTCCCACTGGGAGCAAAGATCATGAGCCCGCCGGTAATTCCGCAGGCAACTGGAAGTGATTAACATGCAGAAGGGGTGGAGCCCCAGTGTGGCCACACTGTGGCCTGTTTGAAAATGAAGATCATTAAAATATACCCAAAAATGAAAAAGGCGCCCCGTGCACTCCAGGTTTTGGCGGAGTTGGGGTTGTCTCTTTCCTTACTGGCTCCTCTGCAAGCACCCTGCCCACCTCAGATTTCATCTGCTTGCTCACAGTCCGTATGGATCATTCCCACCATTCCTCTATATTTATGCTTAATATCTAACATTTGCTAACTTAATTGGCCATGGGGCATTTTGCGAAGAAGTGGCCCCACACAGATCCACGGCATTTGTCTTTTATTTTTCATTTCTTCCTATCAAACGTGGGTCGTGTTCTGCAAGGCACCAGGCAGAGGCAGCTGCGCCAGATGTGTAATGTAAGCAGAGCAAGCTGAGACACAGATACTGCCTGGATTTACACAGCAGGTTATTTTTAAAGCTGAGAGCAAAACCTCCATCTCCTGAGCCTTGCTGGGTGAAGGCTCACTCCATCCAGGCTGTGTCTCGGTGCTCAGACCCAGGGTTTCCACACAAGCACCTTCTTCCCCTTCATCACTCAGGAATTTTTATTTTAAAAAGTCTCCGAGGACATAAAAAACTTTTCGTTTCCCACATCCTGTCATTAAGCAGCTGTACTGCAAACAATGAATGATGACAAACCAAAGCAACAGTTTTAACTGAAGCAGGATTACACTTGGCATTGCTATTTGTTATGTGGCTTACTGGACAGCAAGACAAATGTGTACTTCTGCTGCCCTTTCCTGCTGCCAGCTCCATCCCCTTTTAATACATGATGGCACGACTGGAGAAAACACCACAGCAAAAACAGCTGCAGGATGAGACCCCAAAAATCAAATGATGTCTGGGCCAGCAAGGGCTGGGGGTCTGCAGTCTCGGATGGGTCCTCTGGGCTGGGTTCTCACCCCTGGCACTGGCTCAGTGCTGCCCGATGCTTCAGCAGGAAGAGAAAGATTTGGAGTGGTGGCACTCATGGTGCCCTCATATACACACAGGGAGACAGCTGTCCTGACCTGGAGGGAGCAGCTCACCACAGAATTGTAACCAAAATCCTGCTCTGTTTCATTGCGTTATTCTCCACTGAGTAAGGTGAAAACATAACCAACCCACGCCTAATTAATTATCAGACAGTCCTTGCAGAGGTTTAAGTAATATCACACTTTGCTCGTGCATCTTCCAAAGCCTTGCTGGTAATGATGATACATGGCTGTTAGCAGAAATGCCATTTAGAAACTGGAGGTACAAAAATATTCGCCGAGGAGGCTGCCAGCTGTACACAAACGGATGTGGATGTATGAGCACATTATTCTGCACCAACGTGGTACTTCTGAAACAAGAGGCTGAAATCGCTGGACCAGCAGGGCACAGAGCTCCCCCCAAGCAGGAGGGATGGCAGCCCCTGTGCAGCGAGTGTGAGCCTCACCAAGGGGCTCAGTGCAGCCCACAGGGGTGGTCAGGCTGCAGCCAGGACCCTGCTCACGCCACCCCCTCCCTGAGCACAGCCCCAGGCACGCTGGCACCCAGGACCCCTCCCGGGGTCACAGCCAGGGGGAGGACAGACCCTGCACGTACAAGGCGACATCGAGCAGCGCCTGCTTGGAACCGTCCTTGGGTCCTTCTGGGCCATCTCTCCGGGCAAACACAAGCCCCCCTCAGCCCAGGTCGCATCCGCAGTCGATCAGGAGTCAATGGGATCATTCATGTCCCGAAAACCCCGTGCACACTCAAGCTGTTCCTGTGGCAGTGGCCCGGGCTGACACTGCCGTGCACTCCCAGCCCCCGTCATTGCAGCATTCACCCCGCTCCACCTCCGTGAGGGCCACAGGACTTGGGTAAACACAAATAATGGCAGTGCTACGGCCCCATTTCACATCCAAGGTTGCAAATGGTATTTCTGTTTACTACTGAGCATCTCTTTATTCATCAAACACATTAGAAAATCCATTAAAGGAGAAATTAGGGATCTAATGACCTGCGCAGTCATTTGAACCCGGTGTTTCAGATACAGGCATCAAATATAGTTCAGCGCCTGCATCTCCTCTGGGCCGATGACTCACTGGAGGTGGGAGCAGCGTGATGAGACAGCTCCTTACTCACCCTGCACGCCGGGAACAGGCGGGGAGCACACCCGGAGTGGGGCCATGGCAGCTGCTGGCGGGCAGGAGAGGCCACGGGGCTGTGCCGTGGGCAGGGGGGAGCAGGGCAAGGGCAGAGAGGGCACAGAGGGCACAGAAGGCAGTGAGGGCAGCTGGCTGCCCACTCACAGTCACAGCTGGGAACTGGGGTGGCTGGGAAGGAAGGGCTGGCATGGCTGGCTGTGGTGTGGCTATATGTGTGTGTGTGTGTGTGTGTGTGTGTATAGGATGGAAGTATTTAGAAAACAGGAGTGAACTGCAGCACTTCTGCCCCGCAGCTCCCTCTGTCCTGCAGGTGCAGCAGGGACAGGGACTTACCTGCGGCTCTGAGGGGAGTCACCACTCAAGGGCAAGATGACAAGAGCACTTTGCTGTAGCCAGACCTGAGGTTTAAGCAGCAGCTCCCCTTGACCTCCCACAGCAGCTGTGAGTTGGCACATCCCCAGCTCCTTCATGTTCTGCCATCACAGCACTACAGAGAGGGCAGCTTTTCTGATAGGACTTTCTATCCCAAATCTCTTTCTAACAGCTGACAGCAGCCAGGTTTCCCAATCTTAAATTTGCAGCGAGCTCCATAAATTGTTTGAGTGCCAGTGTTGTATATATAGATCTATACTTGAACTGTGTCTTTGTGCTGCTCCATTTCATTAAACAAGCTGAACAATTCAGCAGCTGGGTTTATGCCTCCAGGCACTTGGGTCATCTCTGATTTTTACTTGTCTCAGAGTTCACATTTGCAATAAATGGCTTCTCTGGACAACGAGATAAAGTAAACGATAAAATCTTCCCCAATTAAGTGGCTCCCACCAGCACGGAGCAGGAAGAGGCAGAGCTGGGACTGCTCTTGCATCGCATTCCTCCCTTTGCCAGCATCTGCATCTGGGGGGAGCTGCACCATCCCCCAGATCTCCACCCTTAGTTCAGAGTGACAGCAGAAGCCAAGCCAGAATTTAGCCCCCCTGAACATTGCTACATCCTTCATCCCCCTTCCAGAATTATGACAGAGCCCTTTCCTCCCTTGGCTGCACAGCAGCAGCGTTTGCTTCCCCCACGGCCCAGCGAGGAAGGTTTTGCAGCCTTTAAATGAACTGAAAAGATCTCGAGCAGGAGCTCAGCTCAGCAGCCCAGAGCTTGTCACACATCGCATCCCCATCGCTTTCAACTGGGCCTGTGACTGCTTTGCAAGTGACTAACGTGGAGCTGCAAAAGATTTAAAGCTTTCTAATAAATGCCATGTCCCCCCTCACTGCACACACAGACACACACACACACTGCATTATTCTAATGCCCTGCTAAGCTTTCTAACTCCTTCTTACATCACACGACATAATCAGCCATTTGGCCCTGAGTCAGTGTTTCCATGAAGCAGAGTCAGTGTAAAAAGCTTTCAAGGCACTGGGATTGTTTTTGCTTCTGTAATGCTTTAAAAATGCTATATCTTGGGACTGAAAACTATTCAGTGAAAACACGGCATTTCTGGATGCCTTTCAGTTCTTGCATCAGAAATGCTGGCGCTGGGAACCAAATTGTTCCCATATTTGAGCTTGGTACCAAAACATCAAGTTTTTGTTTGTGAAGTTCACAAAAACACATGACCATAGATTTGAATATATTAATCACGGGGAAACGGAAACAGCTCGAGAGGACTGTCTGCCCGTCTTTGTACTTTACATAAACAACAGGTCTCTGCTCACCAGTGGCCACATCTTGGACCATGCCAGATGAAAGCAATTATGATGGTTCACATGTGTGTTCAAGACTCAAGGCACTATCAGTGCATGGCCACGTTCCGACCAGCCCAGCATTGAAATGCCAGAGCCCATGGGTGACAGAATTCAGGGAGGTTTAGATTGGATATTAGGAAAAAAATTCCTCACTGAAAGGGTTGTCAAGCATTGGGGCAAACTGTCCAAGGAATCTATGGAGCCACCATCCCTGGAAGTGTTGAAGAAACACGTGGATATGGCACTAGAGGACATGGTTTAGTGGTGAACGTGGTGGTGGTGCTGGGTTGATGGTTGGACTTCATGGTCTTAGAGGCCTTTTCCAACCTTAGGGAGCCTATGAATCCCTTTAGGGGTCTTTTGAGGATCCTTTTAGAGATCCCCTTCCAGCTGCTCTACAGGAATGTACTCCAGCTTCTCAGCAGACATGTGCAGCACCCTCTCCTTATCCCCAATGACACTTAGATGCCATCAAATGTGGCGTGGGGACAGGGGTGACACACTATCCGTGTCATTTGACCGCTGATAAATGTGCTTCTCATCTCTGCTTATTACACGTTATTACTCACCACTGCCTGGATTTATTTTGCTTTCCAAGGCGAGGAGTGGAGGAAACACTGTCAGACCAGCAGCAAGGGCAGCAGCACACAGGCATTTTGGAGTATTTATGTCCATCCTTAGCCATCCCCTTCCTTTTTCTGTTTTTAGAAGCCAGAGAGCAGTTTTTGCACTGGTTACAAGGATTACATGACACCAGTTGTAACTGCTGACAGGTTTAAATGTCATCTGAGAAAAGGAGTGGTGAGGAAGGCTGTGGTTTGAATTTTAACAGGGAGCAGGAGCTGGTCGGATATTGCAGTTTTGTGGGATGCTTAGGGAAGGACCAGAAGGTCTCTGTGCCCTGAAGCGATGCATGTAGCCAGCAGGAACAATAATTTCTGGAAAAGTGGTGGTTATGTGAGAAATCTTTAGAAACAGGCCTGCTGTCCTATGGAAAATAGTAATTTTTCTTCCTAACAAAAAATGCTTCCTTTTTCCTGGTGGGAGAACTCCCAAGCTCAGCCTCATCCCCAGTGAGGCACCATGACCAGGAACACCTTAATTCCCATTTGAAAGGGCATCACATGGTGACACAGGATGTGTGTCTTGGCCAAAACATGTACCCAACAAGAAAATCTCCCAATCAGAACTTTAAGCTTTGAACTGAGAGTTTTGCCTCCAATCTTCAAGTTTCAACTTTCAAATTAAAAAATCTACATTTTTTGTGTTTTTCTTGGGTTTTTTTTCTTTTTGTTTTGTTGGTTGGTTGGTTTGTTTATTTAAGTCTGTTAGGAAGGACAGTTAATAATTTCCCTTTCTCTTTGGGTAGGGGTGAGCCAAGACGTTTCTAAAAACCAAACAATAGCTCCTGAGTTTATCTAAAAAAAAAAACCTCTAAATTTTTTGGTGGTTATTATTAAACAACAAGTTTTATCTGCTCTTACCATCTCAGTACTGAGGGGGAAGTTGAAGAGTTTTCTAAGAACTTCTTAAACTGCCAGTGAAAACCAACATTAGAGATAAACCACGGTATCTGAAAATCAGAAAATAGCTTCTCTCCAGCTGTGTTATCGAGCAGCAGCACAGCACTGTGAAGTGCATTTATTGTGCAGCGACTGAAGAAAAAAATTGGGGAAAACACTGGGAAGCACGAGGCGTGTTTTGGGCACCCATTCATGTGCACAGCCTTCATCTGAGAAAGGAAAAAAACCCCTTAATCAGATATATCAGGATTTCTCCAGATTATCAGACTCTAAAATTGGAAGAGATTGAAAAGTTATGTGTATTTTTTTGTCTTAAAGAAATGTCTGTGAGAGTCTGCAGAAGAGCACTTGGCTGCTGCCAGGGGATGGGCAGGGACCGGCCGTGGTCCCTCCACTCAAGGCAGGTCAGCTCCCTGGACATCGTGTGCAGCGCAGCAACCCTGACTTTGCTTTCCCTGATTATTGCCACATATACAAAATCATAGAATCATTCAGCCTGCAAAAGACCTCTAAGATCATCAAGGGGTCTCAAAGACCGTGTTGTTCCAACCCCCCGCCATGTGCAGGGACACCTTCCGCTATCCCAGGTTGCTCCAAGTCCCATCCAGCCTGGCCTTGGACACTTCCAAGGGATGGGGCGGCCACAGCTTCTCTGGGTAACCTTTGCCAGGGCCTCACCAGCCTCCTCCTGAACTACTGAACACAGTCTTGGGAAGGATAAATTCAGCCCTAACCTGGCACACGTTATGTGTGGAGACAAGCCACAGGATTTCATGGACCTGTAAAAGCAGTTTCCAGCCCTGGCAGCCCAGAGGAAGACAAAAGGTTGAAGCACCAGATGTAAGAACAGCCTGAGCCCAGGGTTACTCTGCATTTTGGAGGGAGGCTGAGCTGAAGCGGTGAAGGAACAGCGACCTGCATCACCAGCAGTGCAGGGGCAGGCAGTGGCTCTGAGCCAGCCGTCCTCCCTCCTCCAGCGAGGGCAAACACAGCCCTAGAGTTCAGTGGGGGCCTAAAGAAGGGTTGGTCTGAAGGCACAGCAAGATGCCACGGGTGTTATCTTCACAGAATCATCAAGGTTGGAAGAGACCTTCAAGGTCATCGAGTCCGACCATCAGCTCAGGCCACCATCATCACCCCTAAATTATGTCCCCAAGTGCCAGATCCAGACACCTCTTGAACACTTCCAGAGACAGAGACTCCACCACCTCCCTGGGCAACTTATTTCAATGTCTCACCACTTTTTTTAGTGAAAAAATGTTTCTAATAGCTAATCTGAACCACCCCTGATGAAATTTTTTTTCTAAACCTCAGCCCAAGGTTTAGCACAAGGGTAGAAGGTGTAGAAAAGGACTGTGGCAAGGGCTTTGTGGAAAACACTGGTGAGAGAGAAGTTGTTTTTATTTCAGTGTAGTTAGTTTGGC
Source organism: Atrichornis clamosus (assembly GCA_013400975.1). Lineage (NCBI taxonomy): Eukaryota > Metazoa > Chordata > Aves > Passeriformes > Menuridae > Atrichornis > Atrichornis clamosus. Next base: position 16,959 of record WBMZ01004479.1, on the reverse strand, counting down.
ACTACAGTAGGATAAATGAGTCAAAGACCTAGTTTAGATGTTAAAGGAAATGTATCTGACACTGACTTCAATAGACTAATTCCAGATTTATATTACACTGAGCCTAGAGCCCGTGAATACGCAGCACAGTGATAATTATAGAGAGCAATATAGAAAAACAAATCACCGTATTAAGAGAAGCAAATAGATTCTGGAAAAGTGCCATGTTTTTAAACTGGGCCACAGTGACTCGGGCTGGTCGGTGCCTATTAGATCATCCTCACGTCCAGGCATTTGGTTTCTATATCTTAATCATGTTGAGAAGCTCAGGCAGAAGAAAGAAAAAGCAATTATCTTTCCCTTAAGAGAATGGAGTGTTTAAATAATAATAATAATAATAATGAAAGAATGCTGGGCCAAATAAAAACCACAGCAAAATCAAGGGAAAGGCAGATTTGATCTGACAGGACTTTCTCAGGCTTCCAGAGAGCACTTTCCCCTGCCCTGCAAGCCCCCCTCCCCCAGTCTCCCCAGTCCACACAAAGCGAGGAGTTAAAGGTAAACATCTGTTTCTGCTTGCTAACCTTTCTTTCTTTCCTTGGGAGGCTCTTGCTGCTGACAAGGGCACTGCACATATTTCACTCCGAAAGATCAAGCGAGGATAAAGGGAGCGGTTTCCTGCTCCGAAAAGCCGCCCGTGCCAGCACGGTCATGCTGCTTAAGCACGGCCCTTCGTCATCTCCAGCATGAAAGAGGAGCCAAGGCAGCCCTGGGACACAGCGAGACAGATCTCTCACAGATCAGGACAGCGAGCTGACCCCTGGCTCTGACATCGCCAAGCCACCATTTCTGACCTGCTTGTCGTCACTTGGTCCTCTGGGCACAGTCTCTGCGAGCCACAGCGTGGAGAAGGGGTGGGAGCAGAAGGAATTCCCCCTGGGAAAGGGTTCTTGCCCTGCATGCAGCCACACATCAGCTCCCCAGCCCGGCTGCATCCCTCCTGCCCACTGCGGCCCCTTGCCGGGGGCTCCAGCGCTGCCCCTCTGGGCTGCTCCCCGGGCCCTGCACTGCCTGGTTGTGCAATGCCAAGTGACATTTTATTTAGGCTGTTTCAGAGGAGCAGGAAGAAAAGACACAACGCGATGCTTTCCAAACGCCCTCAAGTCACACCCTTTCCATCCCTATTTTTCATCTCCAGCAGTGGAGCACAGCGAGCGCCCCTCTCTCTGCCTGTGCAGCCCCGGTGCCCCCACCCCACGGCCCTCCTTGCTGAGCTCCAGCTGACCCGGCACACCCCTCGCCCTCTGAAACGTTGGAGAGATGAGATCATCCAGAGCAGCTCCTAAGACAAACATCCTGACAGCTCTCACTAACATTTTCCACAGGTTTCTCAAGCTCCATTAGCTCTTGCTAGATCGTATCGCAGAGCGGGCGCCATAATTAATGGCTTGTGTGCTTTTGCACACACAGGTTCTTGTAATCCCCCTGCTCCTTTCTAAACAGAGTCAAAATCACCGTCCCAAGGCAGCAAATGTCGTCAGTCAATCCACAGCTTGGCAGCCAAATTTCCCTCTGTTCTTCCCACCTGTGTGTATTACTTAAAAAAACCCCCATGGCCACCTCCCTTGTCAGAGGTGAGGCATAAACCAAAGTAGTAACTCAACTAAAAACCTTCATCTCAATAATTTGCCCACAAGGCTTGGGGACCAAGATAAATAGACCCAAAATTTCTTGTTTGGATCTAACCCTTACCTAGAGCCACGATGAGAGGGAAGTGATGGAAGCAAGAGGAGAGGGACTTCGCTACACAAACAGTGATGAAAGGGAAAGAGGAAAAATCCAAGCTGTGAATCTTTTCATTCTCATAGGACCAACATTTCTTCCTGCCCTGCAGCAGCATCCAACCATGACCCCAGCACCTGCACACGCTTATGCCCCTGGTGCTAATAAATGGTCATCTTGGGGGGATGTTAATGGGCATATCAGCAGCACCAGCAGAGTCGTCATTGCTGGTGCCACGGTTCAGGCAGGAATCACTGATATTTACGGCGGAGTACTGTGGTAGTTTAAGCAGTATTTGGGTTTAGGAGCCATTACATTATTGTGAAATATGCACGCTGTTTGTGGATGCTTAAAGTGCTGCTACACTGTGGCATAAACTCAGTATTAATTTTGGCTCCGTAGAGGAAATTGAAAATGGTGCCCTTGAAATCATTACACTGAGCGAAATTCAGCAACAGGGGAAAAGACAGCCTGGAGGGAAATAAGAGGAAATTTTCTTCAGGCAGCCAAAAAGACCCCCTGGGACTCAGTCCAGGCTCAGGGATGTGGAAGATGTTTGGGGCAGCCTGTTGGGATGTGGGGCGCTCCGGCATCAGAGCCCCACACCATGGCTGTGCCCTCCTTAGTCCCAGCTGGCAGAAACCCTGAGAGCCCCTGGGGATGATGTTCCGCCTGTGAAGTATCATTTGCTCTAATTTTAGCCCTGTTTATGTAACTGCTCTGTGGTGGGAAGGTGCTGCATTCCTGGAGGGGCTGTGCTGGGGACAAGGCCTGTACCCACACCCCAAGAACAGGACTCGTGCCTGCCAGGACCTTCTGCCCCAAGCCCTGGAAGCAGGCAGTACCTGAAAGGATGCTACCTGAGTCTTACGGGCTGTATCCTGACAGGCAGTAGACTATATAAATATATATATATATATAATCTGTAATACCTGTAATATATATTTAAAAAAAACCCAAACACTTCAGCCACCCCAAAATATCCCCCCTGCTGCCTCCACATGTCCTGACCTCCCTGGAGAGAGCTGTGCAGGACCTGAATGACCAGCCCTGGTCTGTGGGCGCAAGGGATTCGAAGTCTGTTTGAATGAGCATCAGAAATAAGTGGGGTTTATTGAACTGAGATAAATTCTTGGAACTCATCCACGTAGAAAGGAAATGCTCAGAATTCATCTGAGAGTTGACTCAGACCTGCCCTTTCAACCTCATATCCTGACATTACAACCTGTCTATAAAAAAAAAAATAAGAAGAAGAAAAAAAATCTCTACTGGGGCTTCAACATATAGCAGAACTGAGCCCAGAGAAAGAGGAAACAGAAGACTACAACCCTTGAATAGCTCCATGGGAACCACTGTGTGCTCTCCTCCTTCTCGGGCTTCAGAGAGCAAAACCCCGCAGCTGGAGCCGAGGCGAGGGCCCGGCTCTACCTGGGCCCTGTGGGGCCACACGTCACAGGCATTAGCAGGGCGATGACAGGGCAGGCAGCTGCTCCCGCTCCCCCAAAGCCTGCCATGAGCTGCGGGGATGGCTCCAGCACGGCAGCGTCCCCGAGCCCCCCAGCTCATCCCCGGCAGCTGTCGGGGTGCAGACCGTGGAGCGATGCCAGCCGGGACAGGGGCTCCACACCTGGGGGTGCAAGTTCCCGCCAGCTTTTGGAGGAAAGCTGGGAGAGATCAGGGGATTTCCTTGTTCTCTCCCAGGATTTGCAGGAGCGGAGGTCTGGCTTGGTATGGCTCGGATTACTTTTCACATATATAAAAATCTGCTGGCAACACAGCTGCCCTTTATTTAATGCAGATTGTGTGCGCTCTCCCCAAGTAGAGAAACCATTACCTCACCAACTGGATACGATTTCTCAGCTCCCTGCCTTCAATAAAAATTCTAACACCTGCAAACTTTTTAAACAAATTATGTATATTAGAGCAGAACCCCCCCCCACGTTCCCCTGAACTAGCAGCAGTGTGTCTTGAAACCAAATCCTCTCCAAGACATCTGGTCGGCGCTGGTGTGGTTATTACAAGCTCCCCCGTGGTGCTGGTGGCAGAGAGCCCACAGACCTGCTCCACAAAGGCCACTCTGTAGCTGGGCCTCCCTCTGCCACACCGGGAATCCGATGGATCAGCTTTCAAGAGTGCCTTTAAAAAAAAAAAAAAAAAAAATATATATATAGATATATAAATCTCTGTTTGTAAATACAAAATGAAAGGATGGACAGCAAAGGGTGGATCCTCAGCTTGCTCCTGCTGATGTGGATACTGATGTTAGAGGCTGAAACGCCTCTCAGAGGCTTTCAACATAGATCTGTGCACAGGGATACCAGGAAAAGTGTCTGGGCTGCAGAGACCATGGGGAAGGGGAGCACAGCGGTCTCCAGCTTACATTCCTGGGTACAACCCTCTGAAAAGCTGCTCTGCCTCCTCACACCAGCAATAAAAAGTGTGCAGTCGAGCTCTTGAACAGCTGCTAAGTAAGAGTCAGGCACATTTTCACCAGACCCAGCACCCAGAATTGCTTAATTCAGGTGTGTGCAAACAGATCTGCTGGAGCAGGGTCCAAGAAAAGGCTCATTCATCTAAAGAAACCCAAACTTGTTTTCTTTTCCCCCAGAGCTGCGGAGCACAATTCCCTTCCCAACTATAACCTGAAAGAACGAGAAAAGAGCTGCAAAGCCCCACCACGTCTCCCCACATCCCTGTGCATCAGGAAAGCCCACGTGGAAGCCTCCTGAGCAGCCTTTGTTCTGGTGACACTTCCAGCCCAGTCAGTAGGTCAGAGAGAGCACGGACAAGTTTAATTAAACATCCAGACTGTCTGGTGCTGCTTTATTATCACCTGAGCCTTCCCACTGCTTCTCGAGTGAGACCTGAGGCACATAATCCTGACAACGAATTAACAAGTTTATTTTGGTTGATTGACCCAGACTTTGGAGCCATAGGAGAAAGAACAAGGGCTTCAAGTTCAGCAGAGCTCGGTGCCAAGTATCACTCCTCAGTGACAGCCCAGAGCTCAGCAGGAGCAGTCTGACTTTCCCTACCCAACGTCCTGTCAGCCTGTGCAAACCGTGCAAATGCTGCAATTAGTATCAGAGATAAACCAGATCCATTAGTAAATGGAAGGGGAACTCAATCTGTTTTACAAATGGAAATGAAGTAGCAGCCTCAATTATAGGATTTTTAAAAACATGCAATTTAGCAAAATGTTGATTTCCTTTTCGTTTACTTCGTTCTTTGTCTTTCAGATACTTCAGCTCAAGTAGCAGGCAGTATATTAACCGACCAGATTTTGGCAATGTATTTAATAATCAAGCTCAAATAAGTGCTCTTAGGAAATAATTTTATTTACAGTTCAGCTGGGGAAGAATATTAAAGCTTGAGTATTTGGCTAAAATTATTATCCTACAGTAACATATTTTGAAGGCACTTGGGCCGTGGATGACTAGTCCTGGTGAGTCAGAGCACAGCATTTGACCTTTCCAAAAATTCATCATCTATTTGGGACATAGGGCAAGATTTGCCCTGCAGCTTCCCCCAGCCAGGGTGAGCAGTCACCACCACTGCAGTTTTAGTACCTCCCTCACCCCTCCTGCACTCTGAGCCCCAGCAGGGAAGCTCTGGGGTTCCTGGCAAGCAGCTGAATCACTCCTCATCCACCAGATTCCCTCCTCCATACAGTTGCTTTATGCATAGATATATTTTACCACATATTCTGCAGCAAGGCTGGAGTTTGGGAACACTACATCAAGATATTTCAGCATGTATATGCCTGTATAACATCTTTTTTTTTTTTTTAATTGGTCCAGCCCACGTTACTGTTTAAATAATTGAAGGTGCTCAGCATTAAACATATTTTTCCACGCTTTCCCCATGGCACCTTTCCCACTCCAAACTGTTTGGAAGCTGAACAGAGACTAAGCATTAACTAATTAAATTTCTCAAAACAAAGGTTAATTAGTGTGTTTATTTTGGATTATGTATGTATTGAATTATTAAACACTATATGGTACCATAAAAAAAAAAAAAAGGAAAAAAGAAAGAAAGAAAAAAAAGCAGGCTGAAAGAAGGAAACATTCCTAAGCCCAAGGAACAGCTTCTCTGGCTGCCTTGCAGCTACATTAACCATTTGTTCACGGCTCCAGTGCTTAAAGAAAGCACAGCCTTTTTTTAAGGCTAAAAGCAAAAGGCCTCCCAGTCCAGAAGGAAGGTCCAGCAGCCCTGAGCTGTGACCACGGCAGATCCATGCCATTTTAGGACAGTGCATAGGGGAGCTGCAGAGACCCCACATCTGGCTCAGGGTAATGTGCTGGGTGCCTCATCCAGCACTCACTCCTCTCACAGCCCTGAGCCAGACACAGCAGCCACTGAGGACCTCAGGTCCCTCCCAGGGCCCCTTGGACAGAAGCTCTCCTCTTCTCCCTCCATCCCAACCCCCTTTCCTTTTTCAGCCCAAGGTGGAAAGTTTGCAGCATGCAGCCCATCTTCCAAATAATTATACAATTATACAATTATCTGTCTGCAGGCCAAGGTAATGACTGGAGTCCAAGAGCCAGACCACACTAAAAGAAACAAGCTAGTGAAGATTCACCCAGATTCCAGTTTTCCTTCATATATTGACCTTACAGCTGCAGCATCAATCACAAAGGATATATGGAAAATACAGGCTAATACCCATCACACTGTAATTACCTGACAGTGTGCAGAAATACCTACCTGCCCTAAGAGAAGGGCACACAGGGCACTGTCTTCAAAGCACAAAGGAATCTAAAAAGCTTGCTTGCCTTCTCAAGATTATTTTGTAAAGCAACCCTTCGTATATGCCTGGCCTACAGCAACGGGAACGGTGTCAGGTTTGTCTACGTGAGCATTTCCAGCATGCCTATCGTGGTGGGTTTGTGATTCACTCCATCTGAAGAGTCTTATGACAGCTGACATGAGAACCTTTCTTCATCACCAGAATAAGTCTCTGTATTTCAGCTTTCAACTCATTTTCTGTACAAACAGGAGTCCTGAGTCAGTTACAAAATGCATTTCTTCTTTCAAAGCATCCTCCATTGCTGCCACGGGCAATAACGCGTGTTGTAGCCCAAACAGCACCCAAAAAGTAAATTCAGAGGCACCTCTCAGGGCAGAAATGATCCCTGACTTGTGCTTATCCAGAACCCAGCCAATACCTATAAAAGTTTATTCCCTGTTGCCCCACGCAAGTATAACATAAAATTCAATATAATCTTGGAGTTGCAGCTTCCCAGGACTCCCTCAGATGAGCTCTGCAGGCACTTGCAAGGGGGCTGGAAAGGACAGTTCATTGAGGATGGGTGTCAGAAGCAAAAATGGGTCAGTTCCTGCTTTATCACCTTGTGATTGCTGGAGCACTATCAGGAGGTGCAATCAGAGCTGCAGCTGACACCTTCAGAGGAGCCATAAGTGGCTTCAGCTGCTTGTTCTCACCCTGATGTCCTATTCCTATCCCTTGAGGTCAGAATTCCTCCTCAGTCCCGAATCTCTGCTAGACTGCCAGTTATTTGTCACCAGAGTTTTTTCAGATTCATTACCTGATGAGGGGGCCAAAGTGGATAAACTCATTTTACAGCCATTGCTTATGAAGGAATGCAAATAAAATTGTCTCTCCGAGGGTTTTTTTCCCTCTACTTAACATTTTTTTCAAATGCATTTTTATCAAGGAGATATTCTTTCTGGGGACCTAGGAAGGCAAACGTCATTAAAGTCACTTTATTGAGGGACCTGATGCCAACACCTTCTTTAAAGACAAAACTCCTTTCTTTTTAAATTCAAATATTTTTGTTCTGCTGTAGAAGCGAAAAATACATCTTTGAATGACAGATACCTCAGAAATCTGCTTTCATTCCCCTTTTCCCCTTCCCTGACAATCTTAGGTTTCACATTCACACCCTTTGGGAAAATTGCCTGGGAAACTTTTCTGATGATACGTTGAAGGTCATCTACAGTAAATGTGGTACAAAGGGAACCCAGATCTCAGGCTTTGCAAATGTTCATTATGTAAATTACAGGAGCTGTGAAGATGGAAATGAGGCGTACAGATGCTGTTATGCACGAAAAAGCAGAGGGGAAACTTCAGACTTCCCTCCGCTGCAGAGGCTGTTGGTGTCTGCAGGCACTCTCCTTCCTCCCCGTGGTATTTCCAGCCTCAGATTCTCTATGGGTGTTAGTTCAGAAATGACTGGCTCCATGCTCCTCCGTGTAGGTCAAGGACTGGGAAAGGTCTTAAAATTCATCACACATCTGGGGAGAAGCAAGGGCCAAACGCAGCTGCATTCCTCCTGGATGGGAGGAAACGGGGAGGGTGCCTGTGCAGGGCATTTGTGAATTCCTGTCCACAAACCCTATTTCTGGGATCAGTCTTGTTGACTGCCTTAGCCAGGACTAGTCCCGAGGAGGAATGTATCTGTGTGGTGAATTGCAGTGCAGAGATGATCAAGTGGAGGAGATAAAGATTCAGCCCCGGATTTCGTGCATCCTTGGGCACATTACTTGGAGGCCAGATTTTGAAAAATATTAAGAGATCAAAGGATGAAGGAAGATAACCAGCTTCATTTTCAGCTCTATTCCTGGGCACGTGTTTCCTGAACATTTCAATAAGAAATAAGCATCTTTGTGCTTTTTAAAAAATCGTACTAAATGCCTTTGGGTAGCTGGTTTCAACATGAGGATGGCAGACTTTAAATTGCACGTTGTTTCAGTTTTCTACCAAAAGAGTGCCAATCCCCCTTTCTTCGATTTCTCCCAGGTCTTGCTCAGGTTTGAAGCACAATTCTCCTCTGAACAATAAATAACACTAAAGACACTGCAGGCCTGATTTCAAGCAGCGATGAGTGCTCAGCCAGCAACGGGAGCTACTGGTGTTCAGCTCTGTCGAAACTCAGCTGCTTCGTCTCGAGCTCAGTTCCTCAAAAGTGAAGAAATCAAAAACTCGAGACTGCTTTTGGTAATTGGGCCCTAAAAGCTCACGAGGGAAGCTGAGATGCAGACATATTGATCATGAGGTGGAAGGACAGTGCCCAGGCAGGTGCCCTCCTGTCAAGGGACTGGCACTACCCAGGGCAGACTGAGTGGGAGAGAAGGGCTGAGCCTTCCCCCACCGACCTCTCCATAGATCTGCTCTGACCCGCAGCAAAAAAAGCAAGAAAAAAAGGAGAGGAACAGTAAGATAGCACTGGAAGGGAAATTCCAACTCCCTGACCTTGGGGCAACCTCAGCCTGAATGTTAACAGAGCAACAAACGGGAAAAATGATGAAATTGCCTCAAAATGAAAAAAAAAACCCAACAGAAAAAAAGATTTGTTGAGTCATCCAACAGTGTTCAAATCAAGATATTTTCTTAGCAACTGTGCTAAAAGAGTAAATGTAACACATTCTGGTTTGGCTCTTCCTTCAGCAGCAAGATTGATTTGCATTCACACATGGGGATCTGGTTTACAACAAGGTTCTCCAGCCCTTTCCTTTCTTTCATTGTTTCCATCATGTATCCTGGATAGAAAATCTGCTTTTGTGAAAAAACTCCACACCAGACGACCTCAGGGCAGACCATGCCCCACCACGCACATCTTTACTGGGAGAGGTTTTTGTGTGAAAGGCCGTTTTGAGAAGCAGGAAGGTTTCTGCCCTTGACCCCGTGCTGGGGAGCCTCACTGCCCAAGAGGAGGAACTTGTCCTCCACCAGCCCCAGGTTTCGCAACGCACTTAGGAAACATCTTGCACTGGCCTTGATTTATGCAGAAATGTTGGCTAATCTCTTTTATGTAATCACCGATAGCTGTTTCTAAAGGCTAAGTCCCCAAAATGGAAGGAATGAATTAAAAGAGACAGATGTGGTTTGGCTGGCTCTGTGTTCTGATTACAGCCTCAGAAACGACCCCGTGAGTTCGTGCCGATTTAAGCAGGGGTTTGACCACGCTGCACACCCACCCCAACAGGAACATTCAGGCTTTTTGCTGTGCAGCCCAGTTTCCCAGTCTGATCCCACTCACACCAAAGCCACTGGAATCACTCCAGGTTTATTCTGCTGAAATGCGATCAAAGTCTGGTCAAAAGTCGCCTGAGTTTTTGTTTACCCCAGATCCCCTTGCTTTGGCACGGCTGCAGGCTTTGGGAGCTGAAGGAATGCCATTCCCCCACAGAGCTGGCTGCCTTTGGTCACCCAGAAAAACCTGGGGAAGGCAAAAGCCCTGAAGTTCCTTCTTCTCCAGGTTGATGCACCAGGTCGAGAACCAGCCTGAGCTCAGTGACCCACTCGGCCATCGCGGCTGCACATTGCCCCTCTCCACATGCACAACGGCACCTTGCAGGAATGGCATTCCCAGCACGTCTGTGACGCACAGGCCTGTCCATCAAACAGGCATTTGGGGGTGGGCAGGGTGCGAATGAGCCTGGTGAGAGACTCAGAATCCTGGGAGAGAAGAAGATGCAGTGTCTGCTCAGCCATCCCACCTTCCCCGCTTAGAAATAAAGATGCCTCTTGTTTTAGGGATGGAGCCATCGCCTGGCTCTCGTACACTGGTGAAAGACCCTCTTTCATTTTTCCCTATGGAAAACTATTGCCAAGCGGGGCTGCGTTTATTTCCCTTCCTTCACCAAGGGTTCCCCTGCCACGACTGACTTCAGGGGTAGCTGGAGCAGTCCCATAAGCCTTAGAGAATTATTTCCCAGTTTATGTAAACTGAGCACCAGCTCAGTAAAAACAGGAAAGATTTATGCTTGGCAAACATTTCCAAGGAGCCAATATTTCCCCGTTAGTTACTCGTGGCTTGTGAATACAAACCTCACACAGCTGGTACCTCCACTAATGATCCCATTACAATATGTATTGAGCTGATACTCTGTGATATCTCATTGAGGTATTCATCCATGTCAGAAAGGATTTGTCCATAAAAACATCTCCTCTCATACCATCATCGGATGCTGCATTCATTCCTCCTTCCTCTGTCATCTGATGCTGCCTAATCCCACTCACTGACATCAATCACAGGGGGAAAATAAGACAATTAACTGGCAATTAATTAAATTATAAACTGTAAGGAAGAGCAGAATATTTGTAAACCTTAATAGCCTTATTAACATGCACATTACCAGCCAGTTGCACAATCCTATGGCTAAGGGTATCTTTGCACATCTGTGACATCACACAGACTTTAATCACGGGCTTCACCTCCGAGGGCTGTGTGGCCGGATGGGGAACCTGCCCGGCCAGCCTGGAGCTGGGATGGTACAGGGGCTGTACACCTCCCTTCCTGCAGAAAGCTGGAGTAGGGATCAATCAGAGCACATGGGATGCTGCAGCATCTCGCCAGCTGTGGGTCCTGTGCCTTTAGGCCAGAAGAGCGTGAGGACAGCATTTTTCCCTGTGTTTTCTGCACAGAACAGGCATTTCAAGGTGTGCAGAGGCAGCGGGGAGCTCTGCCAGCCCCTGGGCTCTTTGGATGAGTCTACTGACATGCAACAACTCAGAGGCCTGAGGTGACAGCTACCCGGTCCAGGGCTCTCTCTGGGGTGGAGCAGGCACCCGACCATCAGGACTGGTGAGCCTTGGCTCCTTCCCAGGGTCCTGCTCAGCCAGGAGGGATGCTGGCTTTCCTGCTGCAAGGACACGTGTGTGTTGGGATAGGCCCTGAAAGCCCAGGGGTGACAGTAACAATGGATTATTGTTATAAAACACACATGCAGTCTGGTTTTGGTTAAAGCAGTTTCCCGTAGGACTAAAGGAAACCGAGTGGGAAGCAAACAAAGGCGGGTCAGGCACCTTCTGCAACATCACAGCAGCTCCATCAGCATCCACACAGAGGCTCCATCTCTGGGGAACTGGGCTCAGAGCTTAATGCATCCAGTAACAGGGCCTGGCCTCTGTTTAAATGTCACAAGAGAGGAGGAAAAACCCAACCCAAGCCAAGCCAGGCAACCCACAAGTGAGAGCATGAAGCCATAGCCAGCCCCAGATGAGGTACCAGGGCCTAAGGCATTGCAGTGGTCATGTTGGCAAAGCATCACTGCATGGTCCTCAGGGCCCCTGGGAATAACCTTCAAACAACATCCTCAGGGTTCTCTCCGTTTTTTCAAACTATTTCTATATTTTTCGTGTCTTGGAAAGATGACTGAATCAGTCCACTCAATTTACAACAAACCCGTGACTTTTTTCCTACTCTATTTGTTCTGAAAGAAAGTACCCTGTGAAGCAGGAGAGTGACCTACTTGAGCAGGGAAATTAGAGTGTAGAAGACGGATGGAGCTGTAAATCAGGTTTGCCTCCAAGAGCAGGTATAGCCCAACGAGGCCCTGCCATCTGCCCGGTCTCCAAATCAGCCACATCCCAAATCTCAGCTGTGTTAACTCTGGTTCCAGTCCAGCGTTATTTCTGTAACACGTGAACTGGGATGACACGCACCCAGCCCGTTCATTTATTTGTGGAGCGTGGACTGCTGACTGATGGCCAAGTGCTAATAAAAGCAGTGCTGTCCCTCCTGTGCCATTCCACGCTGGATATCAGCGACGTGCTGGACCTCCGGGCACACGGCGCTCGCTGTGAGCAGCCAGGGACGGCCACGAGCAGCGGCTTCAGATTTTCCTTCTTAATTTTGATGGATCTGCAACGCCACATTGTTTTCTCTCCTGCTTCAGCTCTATATTTAGCCAGGGGTTCTGTCCTCGGCTTGTGTTTTCTGGTGAGGTTGGGAGCTAACTCTGCTCTGCTGTCGGAATGCCTGTCTCCCTTGTCAATGTGTTTTTGGGATGCATGAGGCAGTCAGATGTGACAGAAGCTGAGAGGTTTCTTTCACAGCTAGGAAGGGAGAGGAGGGAGCCAAGCACTCCCATACCCACCCCAGGAGCTCCGGTCCCCAGGGAGGGCTGGAATGCGATGCCGGCTGGCGCTGGGAACACCCACGTTCAGCTAACCTGACTGCAGTGCTCACTTCAGGATAATTGGCTCTGAGCAGGCGTTACAGCCAATTATCCTGACTGCAGTGCTCACTTCAGGATAATTGGCTCTGAGCAGGCGTTACAGCATGAAAAAAAAAAAAAATTAATCAAACAAGGTGGGACATCAGACATTTTTAAAAAATAACCCAGGGTGAAGCTCCAAGAAGCTGCGATGACCAGGAGCCAGATCCAGATTCCCTCAGCCCAGCTCACGTCCAGGGTAATGCTGACCTCGGCAGAGTCTCCTGGGCTGGCGCCGAGGCCAGTGAGATCAGAATCTGGCCCAAATCGCTTGGCCTCCCGCTGCACCCCATGTTGTAACCATCCAGGATGTTGACACATTCAACTTGCCACTCGTTTGTGGGACTAATTACACATTCGCATTTGTCTGCGCTCGCTCGGCTCCTAGCAACTGCAGTCACAGTCCTAATTAAAATAATAGACTGAGATTGGTAACATTACTGATTTAACAGGAAATTAGAAGAGTTACGTTCGCAGAGTTTAGGTAATTGACACCAACAGCGCTTTCCTTGTAACGGGTGCTCTGTGATTGATTTCGTTCCCCAGTCAGACCTAAACGCATCCCTGGGAGCGCATCCCACCATCAGATTACAGAGCAGGGGAATTAAATGGCTATTACACCACTGCCTGCTCTAGAGCTGGCAGCTGCGGGCTCAGGCATGGCTTTGAGCTTCCAAACCAAACATTACCCCTAGAATTATAAGCCTAATGTAAAACAAAACATGTTCAGCACAACATGTTCAGTTCTCCTCGCAAGATCCTCCCTGCACGGCACCCGTCTGATCGCTCCTGACCGGGGAGAGGGCTGCAGGAGCCTCTGCATCCTCAAATGCCAACTCCCTGAAGGTTCCACAGGTTCCTGTGGGCAGACAGAAAGGCCCTGAGCACACCAGTGACCGTGCAATGTTTTGGGCACACAGTGGTGGAGCTCAGAGCAGGTGGTGATGGGGAATTGCTCAGGGTGTGGAAGATTTCACAGCCGTGTTGAAGGGAGAAGGTTTCGCTGTGCTCGCTCCACGTGAAGAAGTTCTGTGTGTGGATGATACTGCAAGGCAGCAATATGCTCCTTCCTACAGAAGGGCAGTTGGATTTCAGGAGATGGCCCTGCTCATTTTCACAGTGGTCTAAGTCCAAGTGGGTCCATATGAGCGTCACAAAGATGAATCAGTGTTTTTCTGTTAAGGAAACTTCTGACTCCACAGTCTTAGAATGGTTTGGGTTGGAAGGGACCTTAAAGATCATCTAGTTCAATCCCTCTGCCTTGGGTGGTTCATATATGTTATTCATGAAATAAATCCTGGCATTTTCCACAAAACAGGCTGTTACGACAGAGGAATTCCCTCAGAAATGAGGTGGACTCTCTTGATGTCAGTAGCTGCTGCTGGGGCTGGTATCTTGCGTTGTCACCTCGCTCCCCACAGCCTGGGCCCACAAGGGCAGATGGGTTTCCAGCCTAACCTCCTGAATATCACATCTCCTTCAATTCCCTCCAGTTACAGGGTTGAGTTGCCCAGGAAGTTCCCTACACTATGTTGTGCTGGGTAGTTTCTGAATGTCAGTCCTAAAAAATGAGGAGAGTGAGAGTGGATAGTTCTGGCAAAACCCAGGGGTGAGGACAGGAGTGTCCGGAGGGTTTTACACCATGTCACCGGTGCTGTGACGAGGTGTGACACCTCATTAGCTACACCCCCATGGCAGGGCACCTGCAACACATTTTGTGGGACTCAAAACCACCCACTGAGTTCAACCAGTGACTTCCCGGCACTGACTAACAGCTTTTATATACCAAGAAATATCATTTATATCTGTACATCTCGAGACTGAGACACCATCTTCGGAAGCACACGTAAGCCTGCTTCTGAAGAAATGCATCGCCTGCAAATTATTGTGGAAACTGTGTATGAAATGCCAAAATTGCATCAAGTTGCAATAATATTAGTTAATAGTCATCTGCTCCTTTGGGTTATTTGCTGTTTGCAGGCTCGGAAATGTGCTGAGAAGAATAAAGTACAGGCGGTCTGGACTTTCTTATCTGATATTAATCCCAGCACAACAGGGCTATTAAATGTTTTCATGAACATATATGTCTTCTGCAGAGAGCTTCATGGGATAATACTGCTGGGAGAGATGCAATGTGGGAAATACCCATCCATGGTTTATAAATCCTATCCATCTCGGCATGTCTCAGGGAGTATTATCAGGGCCCTGGAGAGCTACTGCAAATGCTACTCTTGCAGCTTGCATGGATAATTGTTTATAAAAGTCTTCCTTCCCTTCTGCTGTGCCTGGTAACAATTATATCCAGAAGGCATTTGTTGTGTCCATCTTGTTTTGCTCCAGCAGCTCCCAGAGGTATCACACATGGGATGCTCCAGTAAAGCCCTCACCTTCCTGTTGGGCATGGACAAGAGGATCTGGCTGTACTGCAGGCATTTTTCCCTGTGCTTTATCCAGCTTTTAGGTGGCAAATTACAGCCTGGGCTTTAATCGCCCTGTGTGTGCACTGAAATGAACACTGGGGCACTTGCTTCTGGAGTGTTTCCATACCCCACAGGTTAAAGCCCTCTGCTCTTAGCAGATACCTGACCCCATAAGTATTGGCCAAATGCTCAGGATGGATGCCCACTGTTCCCAGTGACAGCATCGAGCTAGACTGAAAATTAAGTGCCATCATCTTCTCCCTGTGTCCCTCGTTTTGCACCGCACCAACGGGGCGAGTTGTTCCCAGTGCAGGCAATTCCCACTGCCACAAGGGCAGTGCCCTGTGTCCAGTCCTGCTCGCTTGGAGTCCGTGGGGAAGCTCTGGGTGACCTGAATGGCACGAGGAATTTATATCCTATGGGTTTGGGTTGGGGGCGAAGCCTCAGCTCCAGACACCAAGATCCAGCCATGCCTGATCACAGCTCCCGCCACAGAGTGCTGGGCAGGAACAAGCACCAGTGGAAGTGACGGAGAGATGGATTCCTGCTTAACCCTTTGCTTTCATAAAATCATAGAATATCCCGAGCTGGAAAGGACCCCCAAGGATCACAGAGTCCCACTCCTGGCCCTGCACAGGACACCCCAAGAATCACGCCCTATGCCTGAGAGCATTGTCCAAACGCTTCCTGATCCAAGCTGAGCTGGGAGATGTGCCCTGCACCCAGCACACCTTTCCCATCCCTCTCTCCCAGACAAGGAACACAACTCCCCATCTCAAGAAGTTTCCAAGTGCGAGTTTCCAGCTACGAGTCTCGGGCAACACATGGAAGAGGCAGCCAGGAAAACACACCAAGGCAGAGCCGCAGAGCAGGACACGGCACCCCAGCTGCCTCATGCTGCCGTAAATCGTAACCCTTGTGGCAGAGCCAAGTTGGAAACACATGAGAAAGCTTAAAGTGGCTTGTTTGAACACTGAAGAAGCAGGTGATAGATTCTGTTTGATCCTGAATGAGAGACAGTGCTGGCACAGGCCAGCCAGCCGGGAGAGTGGGAGCAAGGCAGGTCCAAGGGAATGGGAACAGGCAGGTCCAAGAGAGGGGGAACAAGGCAGGCACGTATGTGGGGATATGGCAGGCGAGCAGTGGGGTGTGCGAGGGTGACGTGGTCAGTGGGATGGGCGAAGGACAATGCCCTTGTCACTGTGCCCGGGATGGGGCCGGGCAGGCCTGGACCTGTCACCATGGGAGAAACAGGCTGTGGCTGCCACCGGGAAAACGCCAATGGCCAGGGCAGGAGCTGGGCAGGAGCTGGGCAGGAGCTGGGCAGGAATACGGCAGAGCAGGCTGCAGGGAGGCCATCCCGACACACCCTGAGTGCCTCGAGCACAGTGTGGGGGTCTGGGTCACCCCCGTGGGGCCGTCTGTAGCTGCTGAGTCTCAGTGGGTGACACCAGGCACGGGTCCCGCTTTGTCACCCACAGCAGGAACTGAGGAGCAGGAATAGCCGTGGGGATGGATGAGGATGGGGAGAGGGATGAGGACACAGACGAGGATAACTGGGATGGGGATGAGGATGGAGATGCAGATGAGGATAACTGAGATGAGGATGATGATGGAAATGGGGAAGGGGACAAGGACAAGGTCGGGGACGGGCACTGGGATGAGGACAGGGGCTCCCCACGCCCCGACGCCTGCAGACACCGGTGCTCTGCTCAGGACTCCCCGCGCCCGAGGGCAGGTGCCGGCCCAGCTCCCCCCGCGCACGTCCCCCCCGCCCCGGGCCCCGAACCCGCGGCCCCGGGACCCTCCCGCC